>OY744532.1:109564582-109607082 GCA_963556195.1 Sepiola atlantica | reverse complement strand
ACTGCTTTTAGTAGTAGTAGTAATAGTAGTAATAGTAGTATATAAATATGTGTGTGTGTGTGTGTGTGTGTGTGTGTTGCGATGTTTGTTGCTCATCACACATTCACAAAAATGTGGATATCATTCGTAGAGAGAAATAGGGGGGGGGGGGTGACCGATATAGACTTTCAGTGTGGAGTACTTTTCTGGGCCAACCAACTATTTTCTTGTCCCCTCCCCTCTCTCTCTTTTCCTTCCTTCCTCCCCTCTCTCTCTTTTCCTTCCTTCCTCCCCTCTCTCTCTTTTCGTTCCTTCATTCACCCTCTCTCTCTTTTCGTTCCTTCATTCACCCTCTCTCTCTCTCTCTCTCTTTTCCTTCCTTCCTCCCCTCTCTCTCTTTTCCTTCCTTCCTTCACCCTCTCTCTCTTTTCCTTCCCCATCTCTCTCTTTTCCATCCCTCTCTCTATCTCTCTATCTTTTCCTTACCTCTCTCTCTCTCCATGTTCCTTTCCTGTACCCCCCTCCATCTCCCCCCCCCCTTATTCACAGCACCGTGGGCGAAGGGATGTTAAGGGTAGTGTGCTTGCGGGGCCCCCAATTTCTTTTCGGTTGGAAAACGGAGAACTCAACCGAAGACAGAGCTGTGTCTTTACTTTGGTCTCAATCTTCGACAATGCCATCGAGAAAGCAACAACAACAACAACAACAACAACAAAATGACCCTGCTGTGGGGCTGAGAAACGAACGAATCTCACAGATGCACAATATGAAAACTTTTAGTAAAAATCTTTTTTCTTTTTTGTCTGAGAAAAAAGAAATGACAAAAGTACGAGTACGAATTAAAAATGTTTAAACTTATTCATAATAATTTCAAGTTTTTTTTCGCAATTAAAATTTGATAATTAAGTTAATTTAAAAAGAAAATAAAGGCGCTTGTGCAATTTATCATCCCCGGCAAATTAATTGTTTTCATTTTAGGAGAGTTCTGTCCGCTGTAAAGGAAGAGTTAACAAAGCCACCACTTCTTCATGTTAAGAATGGCTTTCTAAATTTGCCGGGGATGATAAAATGCATAAGTTCTAAAATAAAAAGAAAGAAAAGTATTACTTATACGAATAAATCAAAGACATTAAAAGTTGACATTTTTAACAACTATTTCACTATTTTTAAACTATACACGCAGTTTAAAATGAACAAAAGTGGAATTTAGAGAAAAAAAAATCACTTTTTACTCAAAATTACATATTTAGCCCCAAAAGTCACTTTTATACTCATTTTTTTTTTTACATTTGGGTTTGAAAATTAATGTTTTTTCTTTAGTTTAGCACAAATGAACTAAAATACTTGACTTTTGCCTTTAAAACAACAGTTATTTGCTAATCACGTTCAATATAACTTGCACGGTGATTACTTATTCGAAAGTGATTTTGAAGCCCTTAAACTGTTGATTGGCAAGTAATTTTGGTTTGAATTAAAGTTTAAAGGCAAAACTTTGATCTGCTGTTTTCCATTTTTACTATTTAAACTCGGTTTCAATTCTACTATAGGGACCGTTAGAATATCTCCCATTGAAAATGTTTGATGAAATCAATTCTTTTCATCGAGAAATACATTTTTAATTTACTTTTTAACGTCTATAAAATTGAACTTTAAGTAAAAATGTTTGCCCGTCGCGATTATTTCCTTTCTTTCGATAATTATCGACTACTATTTTTTAAGATGATCGTTTTTTCTTTTCTTTTAAAATTCATTAAATTCTGTTCAAACTTATATGTGTGTGTAAAACAAAGAAGTTTTTGTGTAAAAAAAAAAGTTTTTGTGTAAAAAAATAATTTTTTGTGTAAAAAAATAATTTTTTGTGTAAAAGTTATTGAATTCGAATCCGTTGAAAAAATCCTATCATTCAAGAAAACACGTGAAAATGTGATTCATTGAGTGTTTATTTCTAATCAAAACAAAGCAAAGGAGTGGTGCGAATTTAGTTGATCGATACAGACGGTGTTTATATAAACAACCAAAATGAATGATTTTCTTGAAAAGAAAAACAAAAATCATTTACGTTTTATCATAAAAGAACCCATTTATTCCGTGTATTAAACAAAGTTTTAAAAGGTGTAATTAAAAATGTATCAGGGTTGTTTTTTTTCATAATAGAAAGAGAACAATTTTCTGTTCAATTTTTAAAGAGTTTTTTTTTTCTTGATAGAAAAAGATAGGTTGACTGTTCAATTTTTAGAAAGTTTTTTTTTCATGATAGAAAGAGAAAAATTTTCTGTTAAATTTTTAAAGAGGTTTGTTTTTTCATAATAGAAAGAGAAAGGTTGACTATTAAATTTTTAGAAAGTTTTTTTTTTTCATGATAGAAAAAGATAGGTTGACTGTTCAATTTTTAGACAGTTTTTTTTTCATAATATAAAGAGAAATGGTTGATTTTTCAATTTTTAGACAGTTTTTTTTTTCATAATAGAAAGAGAAAGGTTGACTGTTCAATTGTTAGAAAGTTTGTTTTTTTTCATAAGAGATAGAGAAAGGTTGACTGTTCAATTTTTAAAAAGTTTTTTTCATAATAGAAAGAGAAAGGTTGACTGTTCGATTTTTAGACAGTTTTTTTTCATAATAGAAAGAGAAAGGTTGATTGTTCAATTTTTAGACAGTTTTTTTCATAATAGAAAGAGAAAGGTTGACTGTTCAATTTTTAGACAGTTTTTTTTTCATAATAGAAAGAGAAAGGTTGACTGTTCAATTTTTAGAAAGTTTGTTTTTTTTCATAATAGAAAGAGAAAGGTTGACTGTTCAATTTTTAGACAGTTTTTTTTTCATAATAGAAAGCGAAAGGCTGACTGTTCAATTTTTAGAAAGTTTTTTTTTCATAATAGAAAGAGAATGGTTGACTGTTACAGTTTTTAAAAGTTTTTTTTTTTCATAATAGAAAGAGAAAGGTTGACTGTTCAATTTTTAGAAAGTTTTTACTCATAATAGAAAAGAAAGGTTGATTGTTCAATTTTAAGAAAGTTTTTTTTTCATAATAGAAAGAGAAAGGTTTACTGTTCAATTTTTAAAAAGTTTTTTTTTTCATAATAGAAAGAGAAAGGTTGACTGTTCAATTTTTAGACAGTTTTTTTTTCATAATTGAAAAAGAAAAATTGACTTTGCAATTTTTAGAAAGTTTTTTTTTTCATAATTGAAAGAGAAAGGTTGACTATTAACTTTTTAAAAAGTTTGTTTTCATAATAGAAAGAGAAAGGTTGACTGTTCAATTTTTAGACAGTTTTATTTTCATAATAGAAGGAGAAAGGTTGACTGTTCAATTTTTAGACAGTTTTTTTTTTCATAATAGAAGGAGAAAGGTTGACTGTCTAATTTTTAGAAAGTTTGTTTTTTCATAATAGAAAGCGAAAGGTTGACTGTCTAATTTTTAGAAAGTTTGTTTTTTCATAATAGAAAGCGAAAGGTTGACTGTTCAATTTTTAGAAAGTTTTTTTTTCATAATAGAAAGAGAAAGGTTGACTGTTCAATTTTTAGAAAGTTTTTTTTTCATAATAGAAAGCGAAAGGTTGACTGTTCAATTTTTAGAAAGTTTGTTTTTTCATAATAGAAAGCGAAAGGTTGACTGTTCAATTTTTAGAAAGTTTTTTTTTCATAATAGAAAGAGAAAGGTTGACTGTTCAATTTTTAGAAAGTTTTTTTTTCATAATAGAAAGAGAAAGGTTGACTGTTCAATTTTTAGAAAGTTTTTTTTTCATAATAGAAAGAGAAAAATTGACTTTGCAATTTTTAGAAAGTTTTTTTTTCATAATAGAAAGAGAAAGGTTGACTGTTCAATTTTTAGAAAGTTTTTTTTTCATAATAGAAAGAGAAAGGTTGACTGTTCAATTTTTAGAAAGTTTTTTTTTTCATAATAGAAAGAGAAATGTTTTTAGGGGTGGAGGCTGGAGATCGGTCTAAGAACTAACTTAAAAATTGAACAGATAATTTTTTCTCAAAAAAGGATTTTTATGATTTTGTTTTCACCAGAGAAGGATTAATTGAAGTGGAAATATTAAAGGTAACTTTCAGTTTCAAATCTATTGCGATCATCATATATGGAAGATCACAGTGTGCATGAAAATGACAGTTACCATGGGTATGTTATCCGCACTGCATAAATTGCAGATCAAAAATGTATCCATTCACTTTTTTGCAGTCTGTATGTAAGAAGTGCATAAAAGCAACGTAGTAATGCAATCTACATCTTTTGCGTATACGACGACCATACGACAACACAACTGGTGCACATCTGTTGCGTATACGACAACACAACTGTTGCACATCTGTTGCGTATACGACGACCCTACGACAACACAACTGGTTCACATCTTTTGTGTATACGACGACCATACGACAACACAACTGGTTCACATCTGTTGCGTATATGGCAACACAACTGGAGCACATCTGTTGCATATACGACAACACAACTGGTGCACATCTGTTGCGTATATGACAACACAACTGGTGCACATCTGTTGCGTATACGACAACACAACTGGTTCACATCTTTTGTGTATACGACGACCATACGACAACACAACTGGTGCACATCTGTTGCGTATACGACAACACAACTGGTTCACATCTGTTGTGTATACGACGACCATACGACAACACAACTGGTTCACATCTGTTGTGTATACGACGACCATACGACAACACAACTGGTTCACATCTGTTGCGTATATGACAACACAACTGGTGCACATCTGTTGCATATACGACAACACAACTGGTGCACATCTGTTGCGTATACGACGACCATACGACACCACAACTGGTGCACATCTGTTGCGTATACGACAACACAACTGGTGCACATCTGTTGCATATACGACAACACAACTGGTGCACATCTGTTGCATATACGACAACACAACTGGTGCACATCTGTTGCATATACGACAACACAACTGGTGCACATCTGCTGTGTATACGACGACCATACGACAACACAACTGGTGCACATCTGTTGCGTATACGACAACACAACTGGTGCACATCTGTTGCGTATATGACAACACAACTGGTTCACATCTGTTGCGTATATGACAACACAACTGGTGCACATCTGTTGCGTATACGACGACCATACGACACCACAACTGGTTCACATCTGTTGCGTATATGACAACACAACTGGTGCACATCTGTTGCATATACGACAACACAACTGGTGCACATCTGTTGCATATACAACAACACAACTGGTGCACATCTGTTGCATATACGACAACACAACTGGTGCACATCTGTTGTGTATACGACGACCATACGACAACACAACTGGTTCCCATCTGTTGCGTATATGACAACACAACTGGTGCACATCTGTTGCATATACGACAACACAACTGGTGCACATCTGTTGCGTATACGACGACCATACGACAACACAACTGGTGCACATCTGTTGCATATATGAAGCCCATACGACAACACAACTGGTGCACATCTGTTGCGTATACGACGACCATACGACAACACAACTGGTGCACATCTGTTGAGAAGTTCAACACTTTATGGCAGCTTTTTTTATCGGTAGAACAAAATATCAGTATCGTTAAAATTCGTGAATCATACTCAGCAGATATATATATATATATATATATATATATATATATATATATATATATATATATATTGTGTATGTGTATATATTGTGTATGTGTGCGTGTGTCACTCCTTCGGACGGTCAGTATAATTTATTTATGTTGAAATCTTTTCTAAATTCATTGTAAGAAATAGAAAAAAAGGAAAAAGACAATTTTAAGCTGTAAAGTAACAACAATCGTGGTATAATAATGAATCATTACTTAGAAAATACATACACATACACACATACATACGTGCGTACATACATACACACATGCACACATACACCTATATATACATACATACATACCAACATTCATACATACATACACACATACATACACACATACATAAACGTATACATACATAAATACATATATATATATAAAGCAAAGCTTACATGCCCGCGTGTTTAAGCATTTTTGATCTCGGAACGTTTTGTACCCCGCCGCTGGCTTTAAATGTATCTTAATTTCAGTAATGTCTGTGTCGATTTCCGTTGGTCTAATGGATTAGGGCGTATGATCGTGATTCTCTGCTGAATCTAGGAACTGCGTTCGAACCTGTCTGACCACCTGAAACCACCGTAAGTCCGAAACAACATTGTCTGTAGGTAAATACACTTTAATATTTAATTAAAAATATTCATTATTTATATATATATATATATATATATATATATGATAATTTTATTTACACAGACATGTACAAAATCTGCGACACTGGCATGCCGATGTTATCGATCAACAGTTATAATAAACTGAGATCTCATCAGGCAGAGTTAGAATCTGATCTTAATCCGAGGTTAAGATCGGATTCTAACTCTGCCTGATGAGATCTCAGTTTATAGTAACTGTTGATCGATAACATCGACATGCCAGTGTCGCAGATTTTGTACATGTCTGTGTAAATAAAATTATCATATATAAAGCTCTATTTTGATATTGAGCACTTTTTATAAACCCGGTTAAAATTCTCTGGATTACCACCCTGTGGATATTTTTCACCTGGATTATTACCATTATTATTACGCGGGCATGTAAGCTTTGCCTTATATATATATATATATGTATTTATGTATGTATTTATGTATGTATACGTTTATGTATGTGTGTATGTATGTGTGTATGTATGTATGAATGTTGGTATGTATGTATGTATATATAGGTGTATGTGTGTATGTATGTGTATGTATGTATGTATATATATACTAGCGGAGTTAGAGTGTGAGATAGCATCATATGCTACATTATATTACGGAGAGTTTACTTATAAATAGATTAATGTCATTGCATAACATGTTAGTAAAGTGACATCAGTTCCTTTTAAGATGGCAGCTCGAGACGTAGAAGTACTTCTATTATGTTCACATGCAAATTGTATGTCTTCCCCTTTATTATATATAGAGAGAGAGGGAGAGAAGAAGAAAAAGAAGATAGGTAGATTGAACATTTTATTATACTAAAAAACGGAAAAATATATTATTTGATGGCATATAATTTTATTTAAAACAAATCGGGGGAGGGAGAATCGAAACCGCACATTCGAAATTTCCCGTCTGATACTTTGCCAACTAAACAATTCAGACATTTGTTAAGTCGACTTTTTGGTTCGCTCTCATCAAATATGTAAATCCATTTGGATTTACATATTTGATGAGAGCGAACCACCGCTTGAAACGCGTTATATAAAATTATAAAATGATAAAATAACAAAATAATAAATAAATGTTGAAAAAAACTTTTTACAAATGTTGGTAGCCTTACTCCTTTACATATATACTTTTCTCTCGTTGGAACTGCACTAATACTGCACTACCCTCTTTTCTATATATATATATATATATATATATATATATATTGTGTGTATTCAAGCAGCATTTTCTCATTTAAGCAAACATTGTTAAAAATAACAGAATTCGTCTGTTTAATTATACGTTGTTTTTGTATTTAAAATCAAAAAAATTAATAAATGTTCCATAATGTTTCACAAACGTTTTCGATTCTTCGTCAAATCATCTTCAGGTGTCAAAAGCAAATGAACAAAAAATCTGGAGAAAGAAGAGAATTTTTTAAAAGACGGCGGAAAAACGCACATACAACGTTTTTCACATTGTTCCAGGAAAGTCGTTGACGATTTAAATTCAGCAACGCTGGAATGGCATCACAGAACAACATCGCATTACGTTAAGCATTTTAAAATGTTACCACTGGTTTCATATGTGATGTTATTAATTTTAGGTTGTTGTGTTTTATGTAGATAGTTTCGAGTATTTTTATTTTTTTTAAATTGGTTTCGGAATGAAAAATTTTGTTGTTAGTATTTAGTTCATGTGTGAAGGTGAGTACTGAGTGGGTTTCTAGGGTTTGTTTGAGGTTTTTTTCTAGGGATTCGGTGGCAATGAGGATGTCGTCAACATATCTGGTGTATATGTTAATGAATAAGTATATGAATGAATAAATACAAATTATAAAAAGGCTGATACTAACGATAAGACACAACCTCCTGAAGACGGTCGAGAGAATGAAAGCGCTTGAGGGATGACCCATGTCACAACGCTCGGTGTCACATTAGACCAACTAACACTCGAGAACCGCTAAATTGCTCGCCATGTTGAGAGATTAACGAGAAAAATTGCAAAACAAGAGAGCTCCGTGGTCTTTAACGAAGTTTGTATAAATTACGACTAGCTGCCTAACTATATATATATATATGTATAAATATATTTTCATAACTTACTATATATATATAACGGATACATTTTCTTAGACACAGACGAACAACACAGGTAAGGAGGGCATCTTTTAATAACAAAATAAGTTAGCAAAACATTAATCTGGAACAAAACTTAGATCTAATATACGAAACGTTTTTGTTCTTGTCTTTTAAGGGAAGTGGGGTCTGATCAACTCTGCTGGGAAGCCATGAGATAAAATACTGTTTTGTTTTTAAATTACCGTAACTGGTTATTTTTTTGGTAAACAACTGATGATCCCTTAAATAATCTTAAGACTAGCATAAATTCTTGGAAGCAAACTAATATAGTGATTGTAAAAAGTAAATTGACTTACAAGAAAAGTAATTTTCCACCGAAGGATTTGGGACTAAAGTGGTTTTTTTTGTTTGTTTTTTCTATATAGTTTTAATGGTTGAAAAACTTCTGAGATTATATATATATATATATATATATATATATATATATATATATATATATATATATCTGGGCTGGTGCATCATCTACTAGTCTCTCCCTCCTTGACAAAGTCAACCTAATAGGTCCTTCACTGTCAGCTAAGCTCCAGCCCCTGTCCCATCGCCGCAATGTAGCATCCTTGTGTTTGTTTTACAAATATTTCAATGGATTATGCTCCGATGAGTGTGCTGCTCTCGTGCCCCCTCGACGTAAATTCACTAGACTAACTCGACATTCTACTAAATCTCATTCATTCACTGTGGAGGGCCCCAGATGCCGGAGAGCATTCTACTCAAATAGCTTCTTTCCTCGTGCTGCTGGCCTCTGGAACTCCCTCCCTGCCCCCTGTTTCCCCGACAGTACTGACATGCAGAAATTTAAAACTAATGTGAACAGACATCTCGCTGCTCAGATCCCAATTTAAGCTGAACCACCAATCCTTCCCCCCTTTTCCTTTTTCTCAGTAGCCCCTTACGTTTACAGTGGTGTCCTGCCTTGTTTGGGGTGAATCATGTAAAAAAAAAAATAATATATATACACACACTAGCCGTACCTATTTGACCTTTCCCAGGATGCAGTGAAGTCATTTTAGATTATATTTTTTATTTGTTTCCATAGAGAAATAAATAAAATTTCAGTTGTAAGGGAAACAACTAATTTTAATTTTTTTTTCAATTAAAAATATTAATTATTTCTTTTTGCTGATTTTGATTTTTTGGGTCATGTTTCAAAATTTTTTGGGGTCATGTTTCAAAATTTTTTGGGGTCATGTTTCAAAATTTTTGGGGGTCATGTTTCAAAATTATCAGTTGTTCGGGCGGAACTACCTAATTTTTTAAAATAAAATGTTACAAAATATTATTATAGTGTGAATAACATGGTAGAACAATAACACATGAAAATTGGCTGGTCACGATCAAAGTTTGATATGTCAGCTTAAATGCTATTTAGGTTCAAGTTTTAAAATCTCACAGGATAACTTTATATGAAGATTAAGACATAAATGGAACAATAAAATGCACACAAATGAACAAAAATAAACAATAAAATGAACAAAATATTGAGTTGTTTGGACGCATCATCGACTAAATCTGTAAACAGTTACTATTTCAAACAAAAATATGATAGACAGCCATTTTTGAAAAATCAACCATTTATATATTCAATTGTTGATTTTCAAAATCTCTTAAGGCAGTATGGTTGACAGCATCCAACCCTAACCCTGCCAGAAATATAGCCTACATTAATTTTTTACCCACGTCTAACTTTGGACTCTCGATCGGTGCTTGTATGGCGCTAGTTTCGCAATGTTCTCTTTTCACATTCAGCAATTTTTATTTGACTGCAAGTAATGAGTGTTTTCCAAAACTTGGTCACTACATGTTTTTATTTATTCGTTTAAACTTATGTTTCGAATAAAAAACTAATTATTTCGAACAAATATTTTATAAATATTTTTATTTAAATTGGTTTTGTATAAGTCACTACAAGACTTTATCTATTTTCATCGAACCTGCTCAAATGAAACATACCGTCTACGAAAGAAGCCAATAATACTAGCATATTTAATAATTTAAATAGCTTTTTCAGCAGATTTCATACTAATACCTGCTTCGTTTCAGATCAAATGCGCTCAGAATGTTATAATCTGAAAATAATATACACAATTTTGGCGCTACAGCATATCGGTGTTTCGAGCAAACCTAATCTGCAAGTTTCCAATGTTTTCGCTATCACACTCGTCGTGGGTGACGCATTTGTTACAATCAAATGAACCCTGGAAAATGTTTATTATTTCCAGCATTCAGAGTCTCAAAGTGTTCGATCTTTGTATCACTAACATCACAATGCGCTCAAAAATGCTAGACCACCAGACTTGAGGAAACTCTTCGAATAAAAAGACTTCATTGGTTTGGCTACACCCTTGATCGTTCTGCAACCCTAACCCTAACCCTAACCTGATTAACAAGACAATTGTGCAGGATTCATTACCAGGATGACACAAGAGTTGGGGTGGGGGGTCAACAAAAATTTGGTTTGCAACAGTCAAATCTGAATTGGAAGTTGACGATGTAACCGTGACTAGTTCCGGTTAGGGACAGATTAACCACCTTGATTCGCGTGACACTGCAAATTCATTTGGAACCGGCTCAACCCACTCCGAGTGAATGTCGTCGCAAATACAAGGAATTTGTGTTTCAATTGAATTAATCTTCATTTAAACCAGGGATCGGTTAAGGTTAAGGTTAGGGTTAGGGTTAGGGTCGGCTGAAAAAACAAAGCTGACTCTGACTCACTACCTCAGAGGTGGACAAAAATGTTATTCTCAACCTCGACGTCTGTTTGAAAACAACTGACTCTGACTCAGTTGAAAAAAGGTCGCACTCCCAACTTCTGTTTTAGAAAATCTGACTTTTTAACTCCTACAAAAATGGATGACTCTTGACTCCTACTCGCCACTTGTTTTAAACACACACACAACCTGACATCGTGATATGAGACAAAAGGGAGAAAGTAGCAACCCTAGTTGAAGTCAGTGTCCCTTATGATGCTGGCTTAAACAGAGCTGAGAAGGAGAATATAACGAAATACCAAGGTCTTAGGTACGACATGAGAAGAAACTGGAATCTTAGGAAGATCTCCATCATTCCAGTAAGTATAAGAGCAACCGGACTAATGAAAAATGATTTCAAAAACTACCTGGCGGTTATACCCGGTGAATCAAGTGCAAGAGAGATACAAACAATTGCACTTAAAGGGACGGTTAGAATCTTAAAAAGATCTCTCGGCTGGAGTGTCTGAAATAGCCGGTGAATGTCTGGCATCCGGTAGGCAGCAAAAACAAAAAGATAAGGAAAAAAACAAAAACATATCCACTTTCACACACATAAACAATTGTCTAAATGTAATGTTTATCATACACATGTGAGAGACTAGTTGCTTCTGCATTATTTGTCGCCGGCAAAAAACTGTTGCCATTTCATTCACGGATTTTTATTTTCGTTTTAGTATTTACTGCGAAATAGGGAGGGGATGAGAGAGAGAGAGAGAGAGAGAGAGAGAGAGAGAGAGAGAGAGAATTCTTTGTTTCTTTAAACGGGTCAAGTATCGAATAAGAAATATGTGTGTACATTCAACAAATGGTTTATTTTCGTATTCGTTGAGAAATTCACTGGATGCAAACGTGCCACACCGTAACTTTAATAACAAAAGGGGAATAAGCTTCTAAAGTTAACTTTAGTTTACCTTTATTTGAATGTCCGTAGGTGCTGCCTGCCCCCCTCCCCCCCCCCCCCAAAAAAAATCCACCCGTCCACCCGCATCGTTTCTGTATTTAAACTTGTAGAAGGATCTTTAATACTTCACAATTCTAGATGCTCCCAGAAAGGACTGCAGCTTAGATAGTGCTGCATTACGTCAGTATGGAAAGCTATGGCATGAGTGAGTGAATGAGAGAGAAAGATAAACATATAAACAAGCACTTTAACTGATACAGTGCTGAATATTTTAGTGTAAAAATCAAAGAAAGATAGAGAGAAAAGAAGAAAAAGTAATACCGATTTGAGAGGATTATTATTTTGTTGTTTTCTTTAAGATATTAAGGTTGAAAACTTTGGGACATTTTCGATTTTAATCATAATAGAACGCTCATTCCATTATTTTCAAAATGTTTATATGAAGTTTAGCTGCCTTTTCATTCGCTAAAAGTTTATCTTTTAGCGAATTAAAAAGCATTGTCTGTCTTCTAACTACTTTAGTTTTTCTTCTTTTTTTCTCTTTCTTCTTCTTCTTCTTCTTCTTCTTCTCGTTTTTCTTCTCTTTCTTCTCGTTTTTCTTCTTCTCTTTTTTTTCTTCTTCTTCTCTTTTTTCTTCTCTTTCTTCTCGTTTTTCTTCTTCTCTTTTTTTTCTTCTTCTTCTTCTTTTTTTTCTTCTTCTTCTCTTTCTTCTTCTTCTCTTTCTTCTTCTTCTTCTCTTTCTTCTTCTTCTCTTTCTTCTTCTTCTTCTCTTTTTTTTTTCTTCTTCTTCTTCTTCTTCTCTTTCTTCTTCTTCTTTTTCTTCTCTTTCTTCTCTTTCTTCTTCTTTTTCTTCTTCTCCTTCTACTACAGATCGTTTCCACCATTTCAAGATGGCTGTAGTAAAACATTGCAAAGTTTATCTTTTTTGCATCTATTATTTTTCTGCTCAACCCAAGGCCATCCCTATAACAGACCGAGAAATCTAACATTTAGTGTCTTTTACTGGAGGCCAGATTCCCAGTTAGTCAGCTGCTAACACTTCACTCCCATTGTTCAGAGAAAATTTCATTCTGAAAGGGATTTCTAACCCATCAAATTTAGAAGAATCTATAAAACATGAAATTCAGATTTCATATTTCAAACTAGTCAGACGAAACAATGTCTTCAACAAATTATCGAGTTTTTTTAAAACACATTCTTTTTATAATTAAAGAAAAGGGGAAAATGGTATTTCTTGAATAAACAAGACTGTCAATCTGAAAAGAAAACCTTAAAAAGATTATTGCATGAAACTATATAAAATTTACTAGCAATTAAAAATTAAATCAGTTTGATTGTTTAATTTTGTTTGAATAAATCTCGGTTAATTGTTTTTACACAATATCGAGAAATCCTGATTCCTTATATTTGTATCACAGTTCATAGTTTTCTTTGAATGTCCGACTGACTTGGCAGGCCGAGAGCAGGCTCAAGGTGTTTCCACGAATAATGACGATAGAGAGGCGCTCGTACAGCCAAGACAATTCGCGATTGTCTCCGGTGTTGCACGTCATTAATAGACCAAGGCTGCCGAGGAAGTCGTGCGTGGCAGAGCCAATCACTCCACTCGTCTCCACAGCGATCGGTTGAAATACAAATCTGTCGAGAAGATTGGCATATTTTGACCGCTTGTGGCTCTCTGCTGACGCCACTGCATGTCCAGGGTTTGTTACCGATTCTGTCACTGATGAGGGCGCAAAAGTGTCGACACAAGTCGCATCCCATATCAGTGACCGTTTGTAAAGGGAAACACCGTCAGGCCATCAGGTCGTTTGCCATCCCCTCTGTCGAGGCCAACCGGTTCGCTAGCAATGTCTAGTGCTCGTCGAACGACATCATTGATAGCGCTGTGTCTAAGGCCGACGCTCCTTCGACACGAAAGGGTGTGGAATCCATATATGTCGACCGGCTGGCCACAACGGCACCTGTGGTTGCTGCAAACTTTAGAACCTGTTCGCAGAGCTACAGCGAATCTCAGGCGATCGTTATCAACCAGGTTACCAACAGCCGATGATGGCAAGGCTGTTAGCTATGCATCGCTGTGTGGCGAACTTGCAGCTTGAAGGCAAGCCAGACGGTGTTGGTTGCAAGATGCTTTTAGGGATTCGACTCTGATCTTCATCTCGATCGTGTCCCAGTCTTCCTGTCTACTCTGGAACGATTAGACCAGCTCCCCTCCAGTCGGTGGAAAGGTCAAGGATCAGTTGTTCGAGAGGAGATTCTCATGCTTCATGTAGAATACCCTCAACAAGATCCTGACTTGCGCAGATGGAGGAGGCGTAAGTTTTAATTAATAATCGACAAAAAAAAAACGGTTCTCAATAAAATTCAAATTTGACTTTTTACCATATACTTACAAACTTTAAATTTAAATGTAATTTATGATATAATTCAATTTTGACTTTTTACCATATACTCACAAACTTTAAATTTAAATGTAATTTATGATATAATTCAATTTTGACTTTTTACCATATACTCACAAACTTTAAATTTAAATGTAATTTATGATATAATTCAATTTTGACTTTTTACCATATACTCACAAACTTTAAATTTAAATGTAATTTATGATATAATTCAATTTTGACTTTTTACCATATACTCACAAACTTTAAATTTAAATGTAATTTATGATATAATAAAGAATCTCAGCTGAAAAATATTTCATGGGTTTGAATTACTTTTCAGAATGAAATTTTCTTGGAGCAATGAGTGTGAAAAGCGCAAGCAGTTAAGCTGACTGACTGGAAATCTTGCCTCCAATCAAAGACTCCAAATGTTAGATCTCTTGGCCTGTTATAGGGATGGCCTTGGCCCATCCCTGATCAGGGCGTACGCCATTGCAACAACAACAACAACAACAACAAACAACTTCAACACATTGACAAATTGTTTATGTCCTACTAAAACTGTATAGATGTTGTTATTATCTTGTTTGTTCCCATGCACATTAGATGACATCATCGTTTTGTGATGTGACCCATTAAAACAGATGTGGGGATAACCGTGCACAGTGGATGACGTCACAAAATAATGACAGAGAGAAGGGGGTGGGGAAGAGATCATTTATGACTATTTTCAAAGGCTCATGAGTCATCTACTAAAGGAACCATCTTAGTATACTATTAAAACTCTGATGATGCTGTTTGTTATCTTGCTTGCGTGTCATCATGTCCGCTTCACCGACTGTACATGAATGTTTTAGATGTTGGGTGAACAACGTAATAACATAAATAAACGTTGAATGATACAAAAAGTGGTGAAGTAAAGAGTTACAAGAGAGAGAAAGAGGATCTATTATGACATCACAATGAAATCCTTTGACTTTGTAAAAAACATAATTATTTACCAATGTCAAAATTAAGAAATTATATTTAACATAAAAAAACGATCTTATTGGATTTTCAAAGTCAGACCCGAATAGCAATTCGTCTGACATATCGATACTTGATTTAGACTAGCCTAATTTTCGTTTTTTCCTTCCATTATGTTATTATCATGTGTTTTCAGTTTTTTCTTCTAATACTTATTCTGGCTAAGAAAACAGTGGAGACATTTTCCCTTGCTCAGTGAAACAGATTAAACGAAATGTATTGTATGCAATTATACTGAGATTTTCTCTCTTGAGTTCTTAAAAAATACATATATATATATATATATATATATATATATATATATATATCCGGTTCATATTATATTCCAATAACCATGTTTTTATTTTATTATTTTTATTTTTTCACATTTCCCAAAATCATAACATTTCTGTGAGATATATTTTTAACGGTCCGTTTCATTTGTCTTGTGCCAAACATTTTTATGTCAATATCGTCTCTGCACCATTACAAAATCATCAGAAAAATTCACAAAGAGTAAAAAGTTCTTATATTAAAGTGTCTTGAAAATTCCTACACTATACAGTGGTTCATTTTTGGGTGAAAACAAACAAACAAACAAAGAAAAGAGCAAACTTACACGTGGGGGAACCCACTAATACGCCATTTATATATATATATGTATATATATATATATATATATATATATATATATATATATATATTAAATCATGCAAATTCATGCACATGTGTCTGTCTGTGTGTCTCGCCTCCATGTTAATCACATGTTAATTACATGTTAATTACATGTTAATTACATGTTAATCACATGTTAATTACATGTTAATCACATGTTAATTACATGTTAATCACATGTTAATTACATGTTAATTACATGTTAATCACATGTTAATTACATGTTAATCACATGTTAATTACATGTTAATCACATGTTAATTACATGTTAATCACATGTTAATTACATGTTAATCACATGTTAATTACATGTTAATTACATGTTAATCACATGTTAATTACATGTTAATTACATGTTAATCACATGTTAATCACATGTTAATTACATGTTAATTACATGTTAATTACATGTTAATTACATGTTAATCACATGTTAATTACATGTTAATCACATGTTAATTACATGTTAATTACATGTTAATCACATGTTAATTACATGTTAATTACATGTTAATTACATGTTAATCACATGTTAATTACATGTTAATTACATGTTAATCATTTGTTTTGTTTTTTATTATTAATCGATTAACGTCATGTACTAAAACAAAACAAAAACTTTCTTTTTAATTCCTGCTTCATGAAATAATTTGATTATGAAATTAAAGTCAGCAAAATTTATTTCAGTTTCTCCGTAAACAAGCCAGCCAGGTAGATCGAGCATTTAATAATATATGTAACATATTTAATAATATATGTAACATATTTAATAATATATGTAACATATTTAATAATATATGTAACATATTTAATAATATATGTAACATATTTAATAATATATGTAACATATTTAATAATATATGTAACATATATAACTGACCCAACGGGTACGGGCTTGTCTAGCAATAGACGTCATTTCTGGAAAAAAAAAAGGAGAGTTTATATGCCGTATGGCAGTCAAACTAGACCAACCACTGAATCAGTTGCACTAAGTATTGTATGGCATCATAATGGGTTGATATGCCACCAAACAGACAGGATAAAATAATTTCCCTTTCTCCCTCTCTATGCCTAAAACTAAACAAAACTTCTATGAGCAAAGTTTTTTTTTTCCTAGAACTATCCGTCCGTGGAACACAATACCACGGGGCTGCTTCCACACTGACTACAACATGATCGTTTTCAAGTCCAATGTAAACAAGTTCTTATTGAGCCGTTATTTTAATGGTAGGTGCTCGACTAAGTTTCAATCTATGGTATCCCACCTGTAAAACATTCACAACAAAAACCCGTCTAGCTATAACCACTGTCAATAATTTCTTTTCTCTCTCTCTCTCTTTCTCTTTCTCTCTTTCTCTCTTTCTCTCTCTAAAACTAAACGAAACTTCCATGATCAAAGTTTCTTTCCAAGAACTACCCGTCTGTGGAACACAATACCGCGGGGCTGCTTCACAGCTGACTACAACATGCTCGTTTTCAAGTCCAATGTAAACAAGTTTTTATTGAGCCGTCCTCTTGGATGATCAAATTCTGCCCAATTTCCACCATCATTACCAATCATCCAGGTGTTGGCTCACTCACCGTCCGTCCACCTGCCACTTAACCACCCTTATCCTTGAGTGGCTTTCAGGCCTTGATAAGTCGTAAATCTCTAGTAAAAAAAAAAAGAAGAAAAAAACAAAAAAAACATTTGAATTTAGCTTCTTCTGTCACTCATGTTTTCGTTCAATTTTAGTCAAATCTATTCAACATTTCAGTCAGGAAACAAACAAGAAACAAATGGCAATAAAACCAACCACTTCGGGGAGGGGGAGGTAAACATGACCTACTTTTTCAGCGCTAACCTATGAATGAAACTACGGTCGATACATACACATTCTTCTTGTTTCTTTTTTTTCTTTTTTTTTTTTTCTTTTTTTTTTCTTTTTTACAGAGATCTGTCATATTCCCATTTACTGCCCCCCCCCTCCCCCACGAGAGCAAAAGGCGATTTTTACTGTCGGCAATATCTATGCAGCTATCGGGTTACTCTTGATTGGGGCAAAAAATAAAAAAATTGTCTCAGTCTAGAAGGATTTCTTCTTCTCTGACTGAGGATAGAGTGGATACTACACTTTGATCCTAGCTTGAAGGCCCGGGATCAGGATATACGAGGCCTGTCTAAAAAGTATCCGACCTTACGCCAGAAAAAAATATTCCAAATACGTGACGGGGTTGGGACCCTAACCCCCTTCAAAGAATTAGTCTATTTTTACAATATAACCAATCTCTTCTTTTTTTTATGTAACTACGTTAAACATTTTTTAATTAACAAAAAATAAATCGATGCTGTTGTGAAATTAAACGTGGAAGTCTGAAGAACAAGGACGCATCCATTCTTAAGATGCGTCCATTCGATCTGCGATTTAAGTATGACAGACTCATGGACCGACGGACGGAGCCTCGTCTAGAGATCCATAGACATTGGCTACACAAGTGTTACATACCGACGGACAGGGCGTCTTGCAGAGATGCGTGGTGGGTGGCATCTAAAATAATAATAATAAAAAAAACCTTCCGAAAATCGACTGTACAACTAACAGGAGTGTTATGGTTACCTCAGTCGTTGTTATTTAGTTTTTTGTTCATGCCTTAAACTGTGTCTAATTACGTACAATTGTGTGGGGTTAGGGTTAGGGTTTGTTGAACAACGACGCTAACTCATTATATCGCTATTCATGTAGAAGTTAGGTATGTGTATATGTGTATATATTTGTGTGTACAAGGTGTACAAGGTTCACTTCTAAACGAATTAACCAATCATTATGAATTTTGGAACACAGCTGCTAGGCGTAATGTTGGGTAATGTGAGCTATATTTAGTTTTATAGACAGAGGCAAAGACGGGATTGAAGCCCTTCGTGAAAATTCAGATACCTCCGATTTTTGTGAAATTTTAACAATAGCTATTAGACATCAAGTTATAAATATCCATCGGATTTCAGTTTCTTTGGAATATTTTACAAGGGTTTTAGGGGTTAGAATATGGACACAATCTCCCATTTGAATATATCAGAGTTTCATTGAATTTGATCTATAGTCAACATATAGACACCAATTAAGCAAGATTCCTTGAATTTCAATTTCTTCTTAAGACCCTTAAGCTTTAAATTTGAGACATTTTCTAGAGTCAAAATCATGTAATGGATTTGGATCAAAATTGGAATAAGAATTCTAGGTTTAGTATCATTATATTTTGATTTTAGTCTTTCTAAAGGGACATAAAAGTGGTGCAAAAATTTTCTGTTTGAGGAATTAATTTTAACCGTCTACGGACGGATATTTTTCTAATATATATTTATTTTTCTAATATATATATATATATATATTTTTTTTTTCTTTCTTATCTTTCTATTTTTGCTGGAGATGGGGCATCCTACCGGATGCCAGACATTCACCGGCTATTTCAGACACTCCAGCCTATAGATCGTTTTAAGATTCTAACCGTCCCTTTAAATGCAGTTATTTGTATTTCTCTTGCACTCGGTTCACCGGGTATACTCGCCAGATAGCTTTTGAAATTCTTCTTCATTAGTCCTGTTGCTCCTATAATTACTGGTATGATGGAGATTTTCCTAAGATTCCAGTTTCTTTTCATGTCGTACATAAGACCTTGGTATTTCGTAATCTTTTCCCTTTCTGCTCTGTTCCCTTTCTGCTCTGTTCAATCCTGCATCATTAGGGGCACTGACTTCAACTAGGGTTGCTACTTTCTCCCTTTTGTCCCATATTACGATGTCAGGTTTAACAGCTCCGTTTTCTAGATATGTAGTCATAGTGGATGGTGTATAAATTATGTGTGTGTGAAATTTGTTAAGGAAATGTAGAAAAGCGGAGTAAGAAACTAGCAAAAATAAGGACACACACATGTCGTTGAAGCTGGGCCAAGATATTTCGGTCGATGGTTGCGACCATATTCGTTTCAGGATGACTTTTTCTTCGATGCATCTTTGCACAAATTGACTTCTGTTTTTGTGTGATTGTGCCGACCTTTTTGTTATGTAATGTTGGCTTATCCATTCCGACACTATACGGGAATAAATATGAAACAAGAGTTTCAGACAGGATGTGAAATTGGTTAAGGAAATGTGGAAAAGCCGAGTAACAAACTATATATATATATATATATATATATATATATATATATATATATATATATATTTCAGAGGAAACATTTTTTTTAAATCAATGAAACGGGCGGGTGCAAAAAAAAAGAAAATTGCTAAAATTTTCCTTAAGGCCTTATCGTCTGACCCTCTAAGAGAAAATGTCAGAATGATAAATTAAAAACTAAGAAAATCGAATGAGATATGAGGGGGAAAAAAATTAAGTTGGGCAAAACGATTGAGAGAGAAAAAAAAAGAAGTAAATCTCTCAACGTTATGGTGGATTTGAATCATTAAAGATCTCCAACTGATGCTTCAAAATCTAAAAAAACTGATGCTTCAAAAAAATGTTTCCTCTGAAATTCATCCTACGATTTTGTTGTATGTGAAATTTACTTTCTATATATATATATATATATATATATATATATATATATATATATTGCATAAACATATACATATGGCAAGTAAGCTACACAAACGTTTAGCCTGATGATTTCTTTTAAAAATTGAACACAAAAGTCTCTGTGTAACTTATTTGGCATAAGTATATTTCATGTTACTACTAAGCTCTACTTATGTATTGAGCACTCTTGAAGTAAATACTGAAACAATTGTTCATTTTATAATATATATGAGTCTTATCATATGGTCCAATCGCATCATCTTTTCCTTCTCCCATGTGTGTGCCTTCAAGATAAAATTGTTTCCAAATCTTCACTTTTTCTGAAGACGTTCAATAATACGAACGAAACCGGTCAAATCTCTTGTTTTTGTTTTTCTCCTGCACTTTAACCTGTTTTCCGTTTGTCTCTTTTTTCAAACACACATATATATTGCAATGTTTACATTGAGATATATCTTACATTCAGTCACTAACTGGTCTAGCCGCACTGATGAGCTGTGAAACAGCGAAACAGTCTGTATGTGGATGACTATATAAAGCTCTCTCCCGGGGTAGAGCTTAATTTGTAAGGATATCGCCAAATGCCATTAGCTTTAAGGAATTGCTCATTAGGTAAAACTAATTCGAGCCACGGCAATTGCAATGTTTACATTGAGATATATCTTACATTCAGTCAGTGTAGAGGTTAGAAGCGCCGACCGTCAGCTCGACGGTCGAGTTTCAATCCCGGCTTGAGGCACTAACTGGTCTAGCCACACTGATGAGCTGTGAAGCAGTGAAACAGTCTGTATGTGGATGACTATATATATATATATATATATATATATATATATATATATATATCAGCCTAGGGCACTTGCATGTCTAGCCACACTGAATACACTGTGATACAGCGAAACAGTCTGTCTGTTGATAACTTTATATATATTATATATAAAGTAGAGTGAGATTTTCCCCTGCACTGTTGACCGGTATTGTTTTCTAACTAAAAGCTACCTATAAAAATCTACTTTGTCGGCAATTTAGGCCAAGTATTGGTTTGTGTTTTCAAAAACAAAAAATGTTGTTTCACTCAAATTCATCGATTCTTATGTTTAATCTGATCAACCTGTTTCTCTGTAATTACTAATTTCGTTGCGGGAATAGCCTCTTCCTCTTACCAAATCCTCATCCTTCTAAACTGTGAAGATATATAGACGAAATCTAATTAGGGTCATCTTTTCATTCTTTCACTTAGTATTAATCACTTTGCAACCAGCGATTATAGAACAAAACTTCATTTTTTCAGATAACAAATAATAAAACATAAACCTTCAGAATCTTCTTTCCCATGATGTTCTTAGAATATACATAACAAAACGTCCCCTACAATTCTTTGTTTGAAATTCAAACTTTAACGTTATGCACTATTTTTCACTTTCGCCGCTAATACATGAGTGCTTTGGTTTTCAGTACAATTACTGCAACGTTTTTCGTTTGCATATGGTGCAAAAAAACAACTCGTATAGCGATGCACAATAAACACATAAATGACAAAAGAAATCTGTACAAAAAATATACAATTTTTATCTACAGCAACTTTTAAATAACCCTCAATAATTTCATTGGTGAAGAAAAGATAGTAAAGTCTTGTGTTGAACATTGAAAGAAAATTCATCGTAGTAGCAGTAATTTGTGTTGGGCACGTGTATGCATGCATAGCCTCACCGTGCAAAAGACAGGTCCGATTATTGTATGGGCATGTCTATGCAAGCATGGCCTCACCGTGCGAGAGACTATCAGTTCAAAGAGGTCCAATTATTGTATGGGCATTTTATTTATTATTTACTAAGTAGGAATTTTAACACAAATCATTATAAGTAATTGCTCACTGATAATAACCAGTGGTGTTCCCTGGAGTCTGAGTGACAAGTCTCCCCAGTTTACCAGCATTCTCCACCTCTTTCGATAACCATTGCCAGTTATTTTGCATTATCGCAAGAATCGTTTATCATTAATTTTTGTTGGAGTTTGAGTGGCAATAAACCTCCTCGAAGTTCCAGTACTTTCTGCACCTCCCAGTGGAGGTTTGGTTGGTGCTCTCCCTCTTCGATCTTTCTATCCTCCTTGACCCTTCACGAACATTTTGTGTGGTGGCAGCCGAGGCTAGTGCCACCATATGTGTGTGTGTGTGTGTGTTTTGGGGGAAAGGGTCATTTTCGTTATCTTCCTAATTCAATGCTGAACTTAGAGGAATTTATTTATTTACCAAAACTAATCATATCAAATAGGACCTTCCTTCAAGTGTTTGTGTATAAAAACTAGTAATTCCCCTCCCAAAAAATTTTCGTCTCTATATGTTGTTGCGAAGGAGATGTTCCTTCTTATTTATAAATTTAATAATTAAAGAAGACAATAATTAATACTTATAAAAAGTTCAATTAAAAATACTTATATGGGTTTCAGGGGTAATTTCCCCAACGAATCCCTCCTCCCTGTGTAATTTAATGTAGAATGATCCCCAATTTCAGAGCCATTCAAGCTTTTTAGAGCAGATAACCAAATACAATGTTTTGCTATGCGAGATAAATTATGTGCGGATTTTTATTGTAGTGTGAGTCATGTTGAAAAGTTAGTAAAAGAAATAAATTCACTTACTCTACCATAAACCCTAGGTCCGAGTTATAAACCCCCTAAAAAACTTTTCTTAACCCTAGCACTAACCCTAAATCCGAGTAGCAAGCCCCCTAAAAACCCTACCTTAACACTAGCACTAACCCTAAGTTCGAGTGGAAAGTCCATCAAACCTTCTCTTAACCCTATTAGTAACCCTGAGTCCCCCAAACAAAACAAAAAACTTGTAAAACCACACGTAATCGTTTAACCCTAACACGTAATTGTCTAAAGAAAAGTATCTCCCTCCCCCAAACAATGCACATAGTTTATCTCCATATCAAAAAAAATATTGGTTAATGTCCTAAAATGCTAAATTAATATGCAAAACCGATCTTCCACTCTAAATTCTAAAATTTCTTCATGTTTTTCAGGATGTTCACTGTTCACACCTAAAAAAAGTAGAATTTCATTTTTATTGGGGGGGGGTGCGGTAACGAAGAGTGTTAATCTACAAAACTTTTTTTTTTTTTCATACTGAAATTATCGACTGATATTTTTTAACTTCATTTTTGCTTTTAAATTCGTTCAATTCAGACAAAATTAGCTTTTTGTCTAAAAAGAATGTTCAAAGTTTTTTTAATTTTTATGTGTAATAAAAATTTAAAGCACGAATATGTTTTGTTCAAGAAATAAGCAAGAAAAACAGTTCAGGTTGTTAGCAAGAGAAAGACCCCCAAATGCTGGGGGTGGGTGAGGGGCAGGAAGCAATTTTTGATAAATCAAAAGTCTTCTACCTCCCCTCCCCCCCCCCTCCCTTACCCATCGTAAATTGGTTGAAGTTTGTAAAAATTAACATTTCCAGGGAGAGAGGGGAGGGAGGGGGGAGTAGAACAAAACAAGACGCGAGGAAGAGACAAAAAATAGGGAAAGAAAAAGAAAGAAAAAGCGAAAAGGAATAAGAGAAAGAAAATAAAAGACAGAAAGTAGACTTTTTTCTATATTTTTTTTTAAAAAGCAGATTTAAGCGGAAACCCCGCTTCTGAGTAAAAAAAAATAAAAAAGCAGATTTCCGCTTTTTTTTTTTACAAAAAAAATTAGGTCTCACATATGGTACTTAGGCAGTTTACAAACCGCGTTTTCATCGGCACATTCCGGCAGGTTACGTAAACCGCCGGAAGGTGCCGAACGTTTTTTTTAGTGTCGAAAACGCTGACCAATGTTAGAATGCTAGAACCAGGCATCGTGTGTTAATTTAAACGAAAAAAATTCAATGCAAAATTGGAGAAAAAAATGTAAATTTGTAAGAAACTTTTTAAAATATAGGGAAAAAATTCGGTACTCTTATAGGTAAAGCACCATGTTTGCATGACTTCGCATCGTCATCGTTCGGGCAGGTCTCGGAATCGCCCGAAAGTTAACAAAACTATTAACCAATCAGGTAAGCAGCCGATAACTTTTTGGAAGAAATTAATCGCGTTTAATAACAAAAATGAATTTCTATCATCGCTGTCAGCTCATTGAATCTCCCGAAGGACTAATTGAGTTCTGCCAGCAACAAAACCAGTACATAAGAAAACTGTTGGATCAGCTGCAACCCTAAACCATAACCCAGAAATTGTCATGAAAGGAAAAAAAAAAAAACATAGGAAAAAGACTGGGGAAAAAATAAACCATTGAAAACTGTTCGTTTGTTAAGAAAAAAAAATTGCTTAGAAACAGTTGTTTCGGTGTTTATGTTAACATAACAAGAAAAAACACATTGACAAAAATATGTAAAAAAAATCTTGAAAAATTTTTTTTAAATCAACATTGAAATAAACCCCAGAAACATTTGCTTAAAATATTAAAAAAAAACAAAAAAACTTATATATTTAAACACACTTCATTAACAATGTTTCCTTTGACAAAATAAATAAATAAATAAATAAACATCGAATTAATGACAGTTGTTTAGCTATGGTTTGTTATTATCGTCTGCCAGTCTTCAATTTAGTGTTTAACAGTTTTCACCTCGTTTTCGCTTCGTCAACTCTCGGGCGTTTCCGAGACCTGCTCGAACGTTCACGACGCCAAGTCACGGAAACATGGCGCGTTCCCTATAAGAGTACCAAAAATTCAAATCAAAGAACTCATCGTATTGTGGTAAGTTTCATGAATAAATATTTATTTTTGTTTCGTGAAGAAAACATGGTGCAACAACTTGATAGCAAAAAGTTTGGGCACATGTTCGTTTTTTTCCATAGTCCGTTTTTCACAACTTTTTACTGACCATTTTTTTTTCTTTCTTCGGTGTACACTTACCTATCAGGCTGCTAGAGAATTCCGGGGTTTTTGGAAAAAAAATTCAAATATTTTACATTTTAGGAGGGGGATCAGTTTCCAATGTAAATTCAACGTAGACTGATCCCCCTCTTTTTGACCATCTCAATTTAAAAAAAAAAAATTTTTCAGTGTACAATTACCTATCATGTCAATAGAGAATTCCGGGGTTTTTGGAAAGAAATTTAAACAAATTTAGATTTTAAGACGAGGGATCAGTTTTCAATGTAAATTCAACGTAGACTGATCCCCCTCTTTTTGACCATCTCAATTTTTAAAAAAATCTTTTTCGGTGTACAATTACCTTCATGTCAATAGAGAATTCCGGGGTTTTTGGAAAGAAATTTTTAAAAATTTAGATTTTAAGACGAGGGATCAGTTTTCAATGTAAATTCAACGTAGACTGATCCCCCTCTTTTTGACCATCTCAATTTTTTAAAATTATTCTTCTGTTTACAATTACCTATCATGTCACGAGAGAATTCCGGGTTTTTTGGAAATAAATTTTTTTAAATTGAGATTTTAAGACGGGGGATCAATCTTGTTCGTCTTTTACCATAAAGTACATAACAAAGTTTATATATTTCTTTAACTATTTTTTTTTTTTTCTTGAAGAGAGGCCTAACATGTCGGGGCGAAACAGCAGAAGCACCAAGATTAATTCTAAATTGAAATAGTGACCAGCATACCATTAGTAAGTTTGGGTTAGGGTGTGTTTACTCCCCCCCCCCTCCACACACACACCACCACCACCACTGTAGCAAGGCGAGACAGGCAGTCAGCCCCCCCCCGATGGTGGGGGAGAGGGGGGGGGGGGGTGAAAGGGTACAAAAATAACCGAGAACGATTCCCCGACCGTCACTTTATTTTGGCTAAGATCAAAGTGTAGTATCTGTTCCGATGGATACTGCACCCCATAGACTGGTATTGTCTTGGCCTTCGGGGCTTGATTTACGCCGGTGTATGGGTCTGTCCTGTGCAGTTCTAGGAGGTCCACCCTCCCAGGCTTTGCCTCCCCTCTTTGGGGAGGAGTAAGTTTATTGCTTACTGCCTGAGGCGCCCCTACCGGGGAATGTCGACAGAACTGCCCAGGCAATTTTTAATGGCCAGAGTGCTCACCTTCTCGGGCACTGGCTTTTCAAATCCCACTTTCCGACCTTGTGTCACATATTACTTGTAGGTAGGTGTTAAATAAACACTTCATCATTTGCCAGTGTCTCTGTAAGAATAACTTCAGTGGTTGAACTAGACTGATGCAGACCAGGATCAAAGTGTAGTAGGGCGTCGAGTTGGATGGTCAGAGGATGACCACCGAGCCCCCCCCCCCTACTCACACTTTTTAGGGCACAATTGACTAATTTGTACAATTATGCTTGTTTCAGTTATGCAAATAAATAATTCAAAGTTCAATAATTCATCTGTAGTATTGTGAAAGTGTGTATTGTGAAATTTGTGTATATATATATATATATATATATATATATATATATATATAATGCAATTTTCTGCATCTTAATCACTTAGGAAGTGAGACAATCGAAATAATAGTAAGCAAAATAACAACGAACGCTACAATCACCAACAAAAATAATTACGTAAAAATACATTTAATATTTAGGTGATAAAAATCGTACATATTGCTAGACAGAGCGTCTTGATCGAGTGGTAGAACGCTGGACTATAGACATCAATATCAAAGGTTTGATCTCTGTCTAAGTTAGCCATGCTGATGACGGCTGTGAGCCAGAAACACGTGTCCATGGATTACTTTTATGTACGTATAAAATAAATAAAAAAATATATATTAACGAAAAATACGTCCTATGAAGTTAAGGGCGACCAATAATGCAATTTTCTGCATCTGTATCACTTAGGAAAGTGAGACAATCGAAATAATAGTAAGCAAAATAACAACGAACGCGACAATCACCAATGAAAATAATTACATAAAAATACATTATATATATATATATATATATATATATATATATATATATATATATATATATATAATTCAGCAACCAGGTTGGATCAAAAAATAATTTTCTGCCTGATGAGACCTCAGCTCTTGAGAGCTGTAGATCGATAACATCGACATGCCAGTGTAGCAGACCTTGTACATGTTTGAATAAAAGCATTCACAATACAGCTCTATATTTTTTATTAAGCACTCTTTTATAAACCCGGTTTGACTCCCTTTGGATTTCTACCCTGTGGATTTTTACCCTACCTGGATTAATATATATATATATATATATATATATACATATATATATATATATATATATATATATATATATATATAAAGCATATGAAACTAAAAGTATATTTTTAGTAGATAGAACCTATAATGAAATGGTTTAAGTTAAATATACGAGATAGAGCAATTATAAAGATAAATGAAAGAAGAGTACAAATGACAAATCTATTTCAACTTTTATTGTTCAATGCAAGGTTCAAATTTAGAATTTTGGCTTATCCATCTATGTAATTCCTCTGATGATAAGATTTTAATCTTTGAAAAGTATTGGCTTAAGGAAAGAATAATAAACATGTTTTACCGAGTACACCTTGCATTGAATAATTGAAGTTGAAATAAATTTGTCATTCGTACATGTTTATCCCTCTTCTTTCATTTATGTTTATATATATATATATATATATATAAAAGAGAGAGAGAGAGAGAGATTTTTAATTAATTAATTAATTTGTTTTTATAATTTTATAATTAATTTACAAATTAATTTTTGCGTGCACAAAATTCATTAAAAAATATAATTTATAAATTAATTAATGAAAAATCTATGTATACAAAAATTGATTAATGGTTAATGAGAAGAAGTGGTAGGACCAAGGCCCGGGCTGAGAGAAGTCTGCGCTCCCAGTAGTGGCTACCACTTCTTCTCATCAACCCATCATGTCAACCCAATATTTCTATGTACTTGCATGACATTTTCCTTAAAATTATCATCCTGAAGAAGTCTTACAAATAAAGACGAAACGTTGATGAATACATAAAAAAAACAACATCTTTTGGTTTTTCCTTTTTCATTTCCCATATATATATATATATATATATATATATATATATATATATATATATATATGAAGACGACGTGGATCTTGTAGGTCACTCACAGAATGATATGCAGGATATCATGGCCGTGTAGAATAATTTGTTGAAGGCCACAGATACTGTAGTGGATCTGTTTATGTATCTGGGTAGTGTTATTTCGAGGAGCGGGTCGTTGGATGCTGAGATAAGTAGACGTATTGAACAGACTGCTGTGTCTTTTGGTCATTTGAAAAAGCGGGTGTGGGCACCACGTAAGATCAGGCTGGAAACTAAGATCTCTGTGTATGACGCCTGTGTTGTAACAACTTTGTTATATGTTTGCGAGACATATGTATATATATATATATATATATATATATATATATACAATATTCAAAATAAATATTTTTTTAACCAGTGTTTCATGCTTATGCAATCTTCAGTATAGGAGGTGTTAATTCCTGCTGCCTGAAAGGATCGAACACCGTCTACAAAGTAACCCTTGACTTTGTGGTCTGGTATTCAACCCCTAAACAAGCATGAATTAGCGCGGGAAAGAAAGAAAATTAGGTTCTATGTATTGTCAAGTGTTAGAGTTAGGTTCTATGTATTGTCATACAATTAAGTTCTATGTATTGTCATTATATATATATATATATATATATATATATATATATATATATATATGCGCCTAGTGCATTAGTGAGAGTGTTGTGTTTGAGGTCCTGTTTGTGTTCGTAAATGCGGGATTTTATATTTCTGGCCGTTTCACCAACATAAAACATCGGACATGCTGTAAATGCCGGCCAGGGAAGAGACGTTCTTAGGAGGTAGTTGGGGACGGGGTTTGGTGTTAGGTAAATCCTTAATTGTTTTAGAGATTGATGTTACTATTTTTATGTCAGATTTGAATTGTTTTTGTATGGAATTATTGGGGATAGCTATGTAAGATTTATTTTAATCAGTCATGTCAGTGTTATTTGTGTTGGTCATGTTATGAGGGGGAATTGTTGTGGTGTTAGTCTGTTTTTGTGGTGGATATTAAAGGTTTTGCGTTTAGCAATTTGGATAAAAAATTGAGGATATTTTAAAGCTTGGTAGGTATTCTGGATATAGGTTTATTTATTGCGGAGGTAAGCGAGGCTGCAAATTCTAAGAGCTCTGAAGGAACAAGCCTATGATCATTCCTGATTTTATTCATGTTGCTGTGGTCGGAGTAAAAGTGTATAAGATCATTTCTATTCGTATGTTTTCTAAAGACCGAGAAGTTTATTCCGTTTGGGATGTTGTGCAGAGTGATATCTTGAAATTAGCAAGTGATATCTTGAAATTAACAAGTGATGTCTTGAAATTAACAAGTGATGTCTTGAAATTAACAAGTGATGTCTTGAAATTAGCAAGTGATATCTTGAAATCACCAAGTGATATCTTGAAATCACCAAGTGATATCTTGAAATTAACAAGTGATATCTTGAAATTAGCAAGTGATATCTTGAAATTAGCAAGTGATATCTTGAAATTAACAAGTGATATCTTGAAACTAACAAGTGATATCTTGAAAGTAACAAGTGATATCAAAGAAGTTGAAGATGTGATTATCTTCTAATTCGGAGGTGAAGGAAATGGTGTGTTCAATTTTATTAAGTTTGTCGACTATGTCAGGGAGATTAATGTGATGTGGGTAAATAAGGAGTGTATCATCGATGTATCTAAAGTAGTGAGAGTTTTGTGGTAGGATTGATTTAAAGGAGCGTATCTCCTGTGACCTTGACCTTTGACCTATATATTTCAAAATTAAATCAATTCTAACATAGACCATGACCAATATTTTGACCCTCGGTGTCGGAGGGAAAGGAAGGCTAAAATTGAGGAAAATGGACAAAATGGCAATTACTGGCAAATATCTCAAAATTTCCTTCATCATTTTTTTTACTGTAAACCTAACCCAAACTAAGGAGCAATAGTTATTTGCATGAAACAAATATTGGCGCATTCGTGGAAATTCTTTTCAGTTATTGCCCCCATATTCAACAACATTTGTGATTCATGTCGGAGTGATTGCAGACGGACCACACACGCTATAGTCGTTTTCACTTAAAATTCTTATTAAAGAAAATAAAAACTTTGAGCTAAGAAAAAAAATGTTTTCAAAAAAATTGTTTTGCTATTATTGTAGATGAGGATCCTCAGCTAAATCACCACCCCCCAAAAAATGATTCGGTGCTTATGCAGATGAGCGGACCAATAAAAAATTTTAAAAAATTATTTTTTTATAAAAACAATATTATATACTTATTCAGTGTTATCTTCTTACTCACTGTGCAAAAAAGTAGAAAAAATTATCCACTAGAACTTTAATTAAAAGTATTTTTCCATTCTGCGTATCGTAACAGCGATTCGTTCACAGAGACTTCAGTTTGTTTCTAAAGAAAGAAGATTTCGCAGGGGAGATAATCAACTTGCGAAATCATAATAAAAAACAACATGGCGTCTCTGTGAACGAATCGCTGTTACGATACACAGAATGGAAAAATACTTGTAATTAAAGTTCTAGTGGATAATTCTTTCTACTTTTTTTCACAGTGAGTAAGAAGATAACACTGAATAAGTATATAATATTGTTTTTATAAAAAAATAATTTTTTTAAATGTTTTAATGGTCCACTCATCTGCATAAGCACCAATGATTCTACTTTTTTTAGGCGATTGCATGTGAACAACCTGAAAAACTTTGGGAAGAAAGTTTGGTTGCTTTGTTTTACGGCATATAAACCCCTTTCAGGTTATTTAATACCACATCCGGTCATTTTGGTAAAAGTTTTTATGCTTCAAATTCTTCATATCATCAAATATTTATTCGTGGTGTTTGGTTTGGCTGTTTTGTCGAGGAAAATTGTTGTTTTTCTTTTTGGCTTTGCAGAACATGATTGAGTTTTGCAAAGGGAAAGGAATAAAAAACAATAACATCAATGTTTGGTGTATTTTAGGTTGGAAAGAAGCTACTGGAATAGGAAGCTACTGCAATGAGGTATCAAAACAGTGAATTGATGGAGACCACTAGACCAATGAATCAAACGAGCTGGAACAAAAGAAGTAGGGAATAGATCACATAATTCGGAAGAACAGATGCCACAATAGTATTTATAGAAAAGACTGAGACTAGCAACATCACGTTTCTGAGAGAGAGGGTTCAAAGAAGAAGAAAGGATAGGGTCAATTACAGATACGTTTCTGCACCTTATCAAGAATCCTCAAATGGGACAGAGATTCACCAGCCCAAATATGACAACAGTACTCCATAGATTGTCTGATAGTAGATTTGTAGAGATAGAGAATAGCCTCAGGTGTGAGAAAGTGTTTGGAGTGAAAGAGAACCGACTTTACGAGAAGCAGATGGAGCGATGGATTTAATGTATGAACTCCAAGAAAGGTTTAATAAGAGAGAAAGGCCAATAAGCTTCAGAGTCGATTTCTTCTCAAGAACAGCCATCCATGAAAATCTCAGGAAGAAAATGGACACGCCTACGATTGAAAGACATTAGCTGAGAATTAACAGGATTAAACGAAACAAGCCATTTCGTACCCCAATCCACAACGGAACCCAGGTAAACTTCTAGATCAGCTGCATATTTCAACTGATCCCACGTACGTGAGTGAGAAGAAACACCAGGACAGAGAGTTGTATCACAGCAGAGATGTTTATCATAGACTTTATCAAAATCTCTGATACAATACATGAACGGAAAACATTAAAAGTTTGTTAAATTAAAAAGAAAATTATATCTATATTCAAAAGTAAAAAATTTAACGCTAACCCCAAACCTAACCCTAACCCATAATTTTTTTCTAAACTCGCTTCTGGATTTATTTATCATGCTGGTCCTTTACTTATAAAGGCAACAACTAATAATATATAATAAAACATACACAGTTAATAATATATAATAACACATACACAACTAATAATATATAATAACACATACACAACTAATAATATATAATAACACATACACAACTAATAATATATAATAACACATACACAACTAATAATATATAATAACACATACACAACTAATAATATATAATAACACATACACAACTAATAATATATAATAACACATACACAGCTAATAATATATAATACCACATACACAACTAATAATATATAATAACACATACACAACTAATAATATATAATAACACATACACAACTAATAATATATAATAACACATACACAACTAATAATATATAATAACACATACACAACTAATAATATATAATAACACATACACAACTAATAATATATAATAACACATACACAACTAATAATATATAATAACACATACACAGCTAATAATATATAATAACACATACACAACTAATAATATATAATAACACATATACAGCTAAAACTAGTCAGGTCGCTGTTATGTTTTGAGGTACATGATTAGGGGTCGCCTGAGAAAAAGGTTGGAAGCTGCTGCTCTAAGTTTTTGACTTATGCTGTTTTTAGTTGCGCACAACTGTCAACATTATATATTTATCATGTCCGAAAATTGGCACTTTTTTCATACGAAACCGGGGGAATCCTTAGCAGAATTCTGACGACAGAGGAACTGTCTTGGCTTCATCAAAATTTAATTCAAACAATTGGTTCAAGTGGGCTAACCCATAGAGTAAATGTGGTATTCTGGTGACTACTGACTGGGCAAATGGTGAAACAAGGAACAAATAGTGCCCGTACGAATGGGTCACAAACAAGCTCATACTTATAGATATGGCCTTCGTTAACATGCGTCTAGTTAATAGTAGGATAGGCATAGGATGACCAAATACCCCCTCTGCAAGACACACTTTTGATGGCCTTGTGCCTAATTTGTTAAAATTGTATCACTGTTCTTTTAACAAAAATAAATTCACCAGACATGATTCAGTACAGTCCTAGTGGGTGCACCCTTCAAGCTATCACCACCTCCTTTGGAAGGGGTGGTTTATGCCAGTCGCCTACCGGGAAATGCCGAAGGGTCCGTTTTCAGTTATTCTTGTACTCTTCCCTCACAATATGTTTAACCTTGCTGCAGTGGGAAGCGGATAAATCAAAGAACTATGGAATTATATATATATATATATATATATATATATATATATATATATATATATATATATATATATATTTGTGCTTTGATGAGCTTGCTGGTCTGGTACCCCCACAACGTAAATTCACTAGACCAACCTGACAATCTGCCAAATCCCATCCATTCACTGTGAAGGTCCCCAGATGCCGAAGAGCTTTCTACTCCAAAAGCTTCTTTCCTCGTGCTGCTGGACTCTGGAACTCCCTCCCTGTTTTCCTGACGGTACTGACATGCAGAAATTTAAAACTAATGCAAACAGAAATCTACCCTCCCCCCATCCCCAAAAAAACAAACTTTTTTCTCAGTAGCCCCTTACGCCTACAGTGGCGGCCTGCCTTGTTTGGGGTGAACTATGTTTTTACATAAGGAAAAATAAAATATACACACATACATATATATATGGGAAGAGAAGGATGAAGGTAATCCGACGTGATGGGAAAATGAAAAAGGATATATATATATATATATATATATATATATATATATATATATATATATATATAATGTCCGGGTAAGTCATGCTGATGACGCCTCATAGCCAGAAACACGTGTCAATGTCTACTTTTTGCGCACGCAAAAATTAATTCATAAATTAATTTAAAAAAATCTGTATAGAAAAATTAATTTATTAAAAAAAATCTATCTCATATCTCTCTCATATATATATATATATATATATATATATATATATATATATATATATACACACGAGATAGATTTTTTTAAATTAATTTACACACACTATATATATATATATATAGTGTGTGTGTGTGTTCTTGATAACCCAATTATTTATTCATTAAGTGTATTTACTATTTACCGGCGTTGCCCCGGTGAAGAGCTTAGAAAAAGAAAATAAGCCAAAAAATAGTCATGTTTAGTTTACATATTTTTAAATAGATTTTTTTTTAATTCGTTTTAATTTGCCTTTATTTTATTTTTATGGTAGTAGTTAAAAACAAAATATGTATTTATCAAAGTTACGTATAGACGAGAAACTCAGACACACGAGATATTTTCTGAGTTTATTAAGAGATTTGGACATTCTTAATCTTACATGAACTTTGAAAAAATCTTACAGAATATATAATAAGAATATACAAATCAAATTCTCCTAAATATTTCACGAGATAGACCCCAAAAATGTCGTAGATTCATGGTTTTAACTATTAGGACTGAACCTGTCCAGTTTATTCTTAAATGATTTAAATTAGATCAATTTAAAACCTGATTGGGCCATTTATTCTAATTGCCGTCTTTGTCTCTTTAAAAAGCAACACTTGATATATCCTGCCTGGTTGTTATCGCTAACATAAATCTACTATTTTGTATAGTCCATCATCCTCTCTACAACTTAATAATAATAATAATAATAATAATACTGCTTCATTCATAAAAACTACCATGAATGGCGAATTGAAAACGCGTAATAACTAGGAACAAGTCAATAATATTCTTCTTTACTCGCGAGCGCGCGCGCGCGCACACACACACAATAATGGCTGCCATCCCACGTGATCATTCATAAATACGGATGTTCGTCGGTGTAATCTTTTTTTTTTAGAAAGATCTTTTAAAGTAACTTTAAAACTAATTTATTTTTTACTTTGATATTTTCTTATTTAATTCTTAAAAATATAATACCGTGCAATAGTTTCCATTATTTATAGTTATTTTAAAATAATGTCGTGTAATTTTTTGTTAGCGAGAAGTACCTTCCGTATTGTAATAGTTTTTTTTTCCCCGTATTTTATGTCACATGGTAAAAAGTAGCCATTTTATTTATGAAAGAGAAATACAAACTTACTTATACCGGCATTTATCTCACTTAAATAATTTATATTTATTTCTTATTGATTTAATCAAATAAACGAAACTTATATTCATTTCGGGAATACGCGTACACCGTGTGACCTTAATTGTTACTATGAAATTGACAAGCGAAGTTCTTGTACAGAAGTTTATTAAAAACACCTGTGGAGTCTTCTTCAACTTCAAGTCAACCATTTGCAATAATTATTAAAAAAATAATAAACATTTTATAACATAACGTTTTTTTCACGCAGTCTTTTTTTTTTTTTTTAAATATTCAAATAAAAAGTAAATTTCGATTTTTTAAAAAGTTAACTTTATTCTGGCAACTCATTTTTTTTTTTCAAAAAGATTCTTTCGTAGGTCATGAATATAGAGTATTCTTTTAAAGTTATTTAAGTATAAAAAGTGAAATATTAATTGTAAAAATCCATCTTAAAACGTGTTTTTAAAAAGTACGAATACAATCTTTTATGAAAAAGATTATTTAGTTCAATTGTACTATAGGGATAGTTTGAATATAACCCATATTACTCTTGCTTTCTCCCAATTAATTTTTCGTCTTAAATTGTCATTTTAGTCTTGGAATAAAATTCTAATTTACTTTAAACCTTGAAAATCTAACTTTAATTCTACGTTTTAATCGCTGGCGGCCATTGCTGTTTTTTTTTTCGTTCACCAAAAGATATTTTACTGTTTTAAAACTTATTTCACACAAAAAGTAAACGTTGAACATTTTTTTACATTAAAAATAAGTTTTAGCTGAGTTTAATGTGATTAAAAGCGAGAATAAAGAAGTTAAAACATGCGAATAAATAATCTACAATGACAAATTATCGAGAAAAAAATGGCCGCGATGGGTAAATATTTGATTTTACTGAAGTTAAAAGTAAAATAAAATTTTATTTCGCGACAAAAAGTACAATTTTCCACCAAGAATCGAATTTAACAAACATTTGAGTGAATACCAAGAAAAATGAGCGACATATCAAAAGGGTCCCTATAGTACAATTGAACTGATTTTTTTTTTTTTTGTTTTTGTTATCAAGTTTTCAGGTTTGTTACATAAGCTAATCTACGTAATAAAAATCGAGGCATATGTCCTACAACCGACGGGTTTTGGGGTCTATTTATCCATTCTCATCGAAGTATTTTAATAAATAGCTTGCTATCCGAGGTTTATCATTGAACATCGCAGTTATCACGGGACAAAGTTTTGTTTAAATTCAATCCTAACCCTAACCCACCACCGCCCCAAAGAGTCAATAATCTTAATGTTTCTTAGGGTCAATAATTCGAAGAAATGTCATTAATATAATAGTTTGACTTAAATTGTCTTTTAAATACTTTTCAGCCGATTTTTCGTAGTTGGTTGAAAAAAAAAAGAGCTTTAAAAACTGCGTCGTACAGAAGAGTTGCATTGCGTCATCGGTTGTCTATTTCCAATCAACTGCTAAAACGTGCTGCGTTTCTTTCTTTTTTCTCTTCAGATTATTGCATCATATCCTTGTATAAGATGCACATTGCAACATGGTTTAGAGTCAAAGTTTGGGGCTTCTTTACTTTCACGACGACATGTTAGACCTCTCCTTAAAAACACAAAATAGCTTAAGAAATGTATAAACTTTGTTATGTACTTACGTGGTAGCCGAAAAGAAGACTGTACACCAAAAATTACGCAAATTCGTCCAGTATTTATTAAATTAAAAAATAAAAAACGATTTTAGCTATCGATCGCCATTTTGAGTTTTCCCGAAAAATAAATTTGAGTTATCTCCCTTGCCTAATAAGTATAAATGTCTAATTTAATAAATACTGGATGAATTTACGTAATTTTTTCTGTACAATCTTATTTTCAGCTAACACGTAAGTACATAACAAAGTTTATGCATTTCTTTAGATATTTTCTATGTCGCCGTGAAAGTAAAGAAGCACCCAAAGTTTTGTTTTTTTTGTGAATTACTAAGCCATTTTGATCACTCAGGGTTAGGGTGTTGTAGTCGGAGCAAATTTATTGCTATAGAAATCTTTATTTACTTGTCTCCCTACGGGGGCAGAGTTAGGCACAAGGTCAATCTTTGATGTGGAGAAAATCCAGCTTCTTTAAAAAGTGGCACTCTGGATTAGAGCAAAAATTTTAATTGCCTCAATCTAGAAGGATTTCTCCTTCACTGACGAGGACAGAAAATATGTAAGTTTAGTATCAGAACAGACACTATACTTTCCTCCTAGCCAAAGAGCCAAAGAGTCACTTCCGGTGAAAATTGGCAGAAAAAAAAAAGAAGAAAAGTGATACATGATTAACGACACACACACATAACTTTTTTTTTGTCATTTAAGTAATCATACACTTTATCTTGAACGGAATCCTTCGAGTCTTATAGCTGGATCAGAGTGTAGTATCTGTTCTGGTCGGACCATTTGTGGGGATTTATTTTCTCCCCAGAAAGAAAATTCAATTCTTGCGCGTAAGAATAATCCGCGAAGATGAACGCTCAAAGGTGAATTGGGAGCGACAGCTTTTAGAGAGAAGGAAAAACAACCGTGTATATTAATTTAACAACTTTACATGCGCAAGTAATAAAGAATGATGTACAATAGAAACTAGTAAGTGTACACTAGAACGAGGGGTTTGCAAATACGTGCCTCATGCGAGGACTAATCGAACGGAGATTGTCTGGGTAACTGTTTGCATACCGGGGACCGTCAACTGTAGCTCTTTTCATCGTCGAAGAGATGGCTTTTGCCTGCAAACTGCCTTCCATAGATTACTGTTAAGATGCAGTCAGGCCAACGTCAACCAAAATGGGGAAACTGGAAGCAGGGAATGGCTGTCTTCTGTCGGCTTTGTCGCGATTTTGTTAAACCTTGTCCGAGATGGTAGGAAAAAATGGGTTGACTGTCTTCTATAGAATTCTGTCGCAATTAAGTCAACCGATCTCCAGACTGGACTGGAGCACAGGAGGGTGTTTGAGTTTATATAGGTTGGCTCACGTGACCTTTTGGTCACGCCGAAGCCGACGCGACAACCACTGACCAAGCAATAAGTGTGTTATGAATTTTAATACATTCTCTCAGAAATTTCCTTCTCCTTTTGGGATGCGGTTTTGGTTTATAGCTGATCGTCTAATGCACCCTCATCGGGAAATACCGACTGTTGGGTGGGTGTTGGTGCCATGAAAAGCTTTTGCACCCGTTCAAGGTGCAGATTAGCAATTTGAGCTAATTTAATTGTTTTCATTTTTGAAGATTTTGTTTGCGTCAAGGGAAGACAACCATTATTGAAGTGAATTTTTGGGGTAAATCAAACATGAAACATTTCGAATACATTTAAAGTAACACAAAATAATTAATTGATAGAATATTTATTGAATTAAATTAAAAATTTTAAATGCTTTTTTTTTAAAGAGCAGTTTATTTTCAATAGATTAAATTTTTTTAATAAATTAAAATATGTTTCACATAATGACTGTTTTAATTTATAAAAAAAAATTAAATCTATTGAAAATAAACTTCGTTTTTTTTTTAAAAAAGAAGCATTTTAAAATTTTTAATTAAATTCAATAAATGTTTTATTGATTAATTATTTTCTGTTACTTTAATGTTTTTCGTAATGTTTCATGATTTACCCAAAAATGTCACTTCAATAATGGTTGTCTTCCCTTGACGCAAAGTGAAATCTTCAAAAATGAAAACAATTAAATTAGCTCAAATTGCTAATCTGCACGAGTGGCAAAAATTCTTCATACAAACAATAATCATTTAACAATTTCAATTTAGTCGAAACAAAAGAAAATTATTATTTCAGATACAAATAATTAAAATCAAATTAAAACAACTTTCTCCACAGATTTTTTTTATTGACCCCAAACAAAGCAAATTTATAGAGGACATCCTAAGTGGCAAGATGTTTGTTCACATTACATTTAAATTTCTGCATGTTGGTATCGTCGGGGAAACAGAGAGCAGGGAGGGAATTCCAAAGGCCAGCGGTCCGAGGAAACAAGCTATTAGAGTAGAAAGTTTTCCAGCATTTAGGGACCTCTACAGTGAAAGGGGTGGGATTTTGTTGTTACTAGTCAGCTTGGTTGGGGGTATTTACATTGAGAGGGGGAGGGGTACAAGTGAAGTCGGTTCGTTGGAGCAAATTATGTGAAAGTACTTGTACAACAAGCGCAGGTATGCAATGTTGCGGGGAAACTCTGTTTTGCACGCTGTCCAAAAGGGAGGGTGGCTTTGTAGAGATATAGGGTACTGGCAGGTGTGCAAAATTTTCTAAGTGACAGTCTTCTGGAGGTTGCAGGTTCAATCCTCGGTATGGGTGATACTAAGAATATAATTAAGAATTACTAAAAAAACGGTCGTGGCTGACGGAACGAGAACAAAATACCCTCGTGGATTAACAAAAATATCTCAAATATTTATTTTTTGAGAATATGAAAGTCATTTTTGCTTGTAACTTTGGTTTTAATAAATAGCGAAAACTTTGGTTTTAATAAATAGTAAAAACTTTGGTTTTAATAAATAGCGAAAACTTTGGTTTTAATAAATAGTAAAAACTTTGGTTTTAATAAATAGCGAAAACTTTGGTTTTAATAAATAGTAAAAACTTTGGTTTTAATAAATAGCGAAAACTTTGGTTTTAATAAATAGTAAAAACTTTGGTTTTAATAAATAGTAAAAACTTTGGTTTTAATAAATAGCAAAAACTTTGGGTTTAATAAATAGCGAAAACTTTGGTTTTAATAAATAGTAAAAACTTTGGTTTTAATAAATAGTGAAAACTTTGGTTTTAATAAATAGTAAAAACTTTGGTTTTAATAAATTGCGAAAACTTTGGTTTTAATAAATAGCGAAAACTTTGGTTTTAATAAATAGTAAAAACTTTGGTTTAATAAATAGCGAAAACTTTGGTTTTAATAAATAGTAAAAACTTTGGTTTTAATAAATAGTAAAAACTTTGGGTTTAATAAATAGCAAAAACTTTGGTTTTAATAAATAGTAAAAACTTTGGTTTTAATAAATAGTAAAAACTTTGGTTTTAATAAATAGCAAAAGATATGAATCTAAGATGAATTTTTTCTCTGTTACAATTAATTTAATTTATTTTTTATTTTTTTGGCATCAATTTTAGATTTTCTTCTTTAAATAAAATCTTAAAATGCAGTTTTTAATTTCTCATAAAATGTTCAGTGTTGATGTGTATCTGTTTTTGTGCCAAATTCACCAGGAAGTGAAATAACGGGTTCCGTTTGAAATTTCCAGAAGGTTGCCAACTATGACAACCCGTACCTGGAAAAGGTCGAAAAGTGGAGTTGCCGGAAGATGAGGATAACAATGTGAAACGTGGAACTAATGTCAACCACAAAAGTTCCTCAAAAATCTTTGAGCTGAAGAAAGAACCGATGTTGGTTTGAATTTAGAGTTGTCTATTAACTAGACTGGTTGCGAACCATGGCCAAAGAGTCCAGACTGCCCTATTATATAATTCAAATTAATCATTAGGTTTAACAATTAATATGTTTTTTTGAGGGTACACCTGCAGAAATATTGTGAGCGTGACTACACTCAAAATAAGGACAATCGTAAACTTTTGAAGAATCGTGTAATGGTTCCAGTCTCGTCTCAGGAAATGGACCCGTGACACATCTGTGTATAAATAAGTATGGATTCTCGCAAGAATTTATTACTTCCTGCTACGATCTCTAAAAATGCTTATATATGTCCATATATAATCCATAGGGAATAAAGTGGTTGTTTATTACTTAGGGGGGGGGGGGGATCATTTGTAGCCCTGCAAATGGATTGGCAAGAATTAAATGGACCACACAATCGACCCTTTTATCGGTCGCTTATTATTTACAATGAAATTGGTTTCGGTATTCCTCCCAAACAAATTTTGTACTAAATTAATGATCTGTGTCATTTTTTTTTTTTTTTAGTAAAATTAATACATAACAAATATTAAGTGTTTACTTAATTTTTTGTAATATTCAATAAAACATCAACATGGCGGCCTGTATTTATCCGTCTTAGCAACAAAATTATATAGGGGCGAATAACTTCAGTTACTTCCAGCCCGGAAATATAAATTTCAGCGTAATTTCTTAGTTTAGTCGCATAAAGTTCGAATTTGTTATATATATTTTTTGTTATATATATATTTGTGTTATATATATATTTTTGTTATATATATATATTTTGTTATGTATATATATTTTCAAGCTGGAAGTATTGCATCATTTTATTGGACCACAAAGTAAATACAAACCCCCATGTTGACATTTGGTTTGAATATTACAAAAAAATATGCTAAACACCTAATATTTGTTAAGGGTTAGGGTTAGGGTTAAGGTTGCTTTGACTAAAATGATATGAATCATGATTTTAATATAAAATAAGTTGTTTGAGAATAATGTCAAAACTGATTTCATTGTAAATTATAAGCATAATTTAGCAGATTACCTTTTTGTCTAATTTGAATTATATATTTTAGGAATAAATTAGCGAAAATAGTGATTTCATAGCACATGTGTAGAGAATTTTCATGATAAACTGGATGATGAATGTAGAAATAAATGGTATATATATAAAAAATAAAATATGAAATTAAAAGTATACTTTTAGAGGATAGAACCTATAGTGAAATGGTTTAAGCTCAATATACAAGATAGAGCCATTATAAAGATAAAGGAAGGAAGATTTTCAACGCTGCCTTCATGAAAGCCCTTTTTTCCATCTTTAAATCTCCATTCACTGGACACCTTATCAACGGACATTCACCAACTGGACACACTCTTACTCTCCATTACTTTATATTTTTTCAATTTTTGAATTTTGGCTTTTCCACTGCCAACTTATCCATCTATGTAATTCCTCTGATGATAAGATTTTAATCTTTGAAAAGCCTTGGCTTAAGGAAAGAAAAATA
>OY744532.1:109524582-109559582 GCA_963556195.1 Sepiola atlantica | reverse complement strand
GTGTAGGACAAAAACAAAAAACATTTTGGGTGTAGGACAAAAACAAAAAACATTTTGGGTGTAGGACAAAAACAAAAAACATTTTGGGTGTAGGACAAAAACAACAAAAATTTTGGGTGTAGGACAAAAACAAAAACATTTTGGGTGTAGGACAAAAACAAAAAACATTTTGGGTATGACAAAAACATTTTGGGTGTAGGACAAAAACAAAAACATTTTGGGTGTAGGACAAAAACAAAAAACATTTTGGGTGTAGGACAAAAACAAAACATTTTGGGTGTAGGACAAAAACAAAAAACATTTTGGGTGTAGGACAAAAACAAAAAACATTTTGGGTGTAGGACAAAAACAAAAAACATTTTGGGTATGACAAAAACAAAAACATTTTGGGTGTAGGACAAAAACAAAAACATTTTGGGTGTAGGACAAAAACAAAAAACATTTTGGGTGTAGGACAAAAACAAAAAACATTTTGGGTGTAGGACAAAAACAAAAAACATTTTGGGTGTAGGACAAAAACAAAAACATTTTGGGTGTAGGACAAAAACAAAAAACATTTTGGGTGTAGGACAAAAACAAAAAACATTTTGGGTGTAGGACAAAAACAAAAAACATTTTGGGTATAGGACAAAAACATGGCCACCAGCGGTTAACGCATTGAATTATAATTAGATTGTCAAGACTTAAAAAATAATTAGAATTTTATTTCTGGACAAGAAATACAATTTAAGATCAACAATAAATTTTATCCTAAATGTGGACGAAAGCCACGCGAAATGGGAGAGATATTCTAACGATCCCTATAGTATAATTGAGCAAATAAAATTACTGTGCCTCCAGAGCTCTATAGAAACCATTCCTACTGGGGGTTAGGGTTAGGGTGTACTAATTTGTGAATGACTTACTTCCCCCACGGCCCCTTCCTTCCTCCTCTTCATTACTTACAGGCAATCTCCCCCTCCCCTCCCCTCTCTCTCTCTCTCTCTCTCTCTCTCTCTCTCTCTCTCTCTCTCTCTCTCTCTCTCTCTCTCTGCATATTTTCTTCATTAACAGGATTTTGCAAAAAAAATTCCTCACCCAAGACAAGACGTACTCGTTTTGGTGGAAGGGTAGATGACGGGGCGGGGGGGGGGGGGGTAGAAGTCGACAGAAAGGAGGGGCGGTATAAGAAGAGAAGTGGAGGCGGGGGGGGGGAGATAAGGAATGGGGAAAGGCTTTCAGGGTGTTGCAATGGTTATATAGTAAAGAGGTGAGAGGCATGCAATAAGATAGAGAAGGCAGTTAATGCCTGTCCTTCTGTTGCTTATCTAGTCAAAAAGGGCGGATGGGAAGGAGGGGGTTACTGCCCCACTTAGCTATATTACTGAATGAATAGTTATAAATATGTTTTGGCTAGTAATTTCTTTTGATGATGATGATGATGATGATGGTGATGGTGATGGTGGTGGTGGTGATGATGATGATGATGGTGATGATGATGGTGATGGTGATGATGATGATGGTGGTGGTGATGGTGGTGGTGGTGGTGATGATGATGATGATGATCCCCTCCTCTTAAAAAAAAATTTTTTTTACATGATCTCGTATAGATAGTTAGGCATGGCCTAAACTTTGAACGAAAACTGATTTCACTTCATACCAAACTCAGACCGATAGAGTCTCTGCCATTTTTGAGGATGGCTTATTCTTTGGGTATGATCCCGTGCAGTTCTAGGAGGTCCACCTTCCCAGGCTTTACCTTCCCACAAGGGGGTTAGTTTATTGCTAATCGCATGAGGCGCCCCGAACCCGAAATGCCGACGGTGCTACCCAGGCAATTTTCGTTCAGCCAGAGTTCTCTTCATTCTCTAGGGCGCTGGCTTTTCAAATCCCACTTTCCGACCTTGTGTCACTTCCTGCCGTGGAAGGGAGATAAATAAACCAACGTTGAACGTTTTATGAGAAATTCAAATCTATGATTGTTATTTTAAGAATCCCCCCACCCTCCCCAAAAAAAGCCTAAAACTAAAATTTAAAAAAAAAATCAATTTAATTACTTGTAAACAAGTCGGTACTTTTATAGAATCACTCCCGTTTCCAATCGAGTGTTTTTGTTTCTGTGGATTTAACCCTAACCCTAACCCTAATAGGCGAAAAAAGACACGAAATCGGTCGTAATTTAAACTAAATATCTTGCAAAATATGCGACTCGTTTGGAGTCCGTTTTGGAGACGGGAGTGATTCTATAAAAAATAACCCAAAAGTCATCTTATATACGCGTTGTGACATTTTTATATATATTTTTTGTTGCTGAGGTAATGGAGATTATGTATCTGTCTGTCTGAAGCCGAAACTATGTTATTAGTTTTGATCGCTCTCTTTTTATATCGACTTATCAGCTCCTATATATACCCAATCCAAAACTTCCCCAAACATCACGCGTCTTTCAAATTTACATAATTAATTTGTTTTAAAGTTTCGAATAAATTAATATTCGCAAATATACACTCATGATTCGTTTTTTTTCAGATTTCCAGATTTATTTAAAATATTTTCCTCGATAATAATCTTAATAAAAATTATAAATAGATTTGATTAAAGACATTTTTTAAAAAATCTATATAATTGAGTTACATAATTAAATTAGATTGTGATGGAATATGATGGAACAGGCGGCGTCCACTCCAACATTTGGTTACCCATCCTCTGATTATTAAGTATAACGTTCTATTTCGAACGCACAGAAAGTGCTATTTCAAGAAAGAAAGAGAGAGAGAGAGAGAGAGATGGGCACACGACATGGAGGGGCGCGTTATTTGATTAATAACATGTAAAAAACACATTATCTGAGATTTATCGTACGAGTCGCTCAAAAATGATATATTTACTTTGATTTTTTTTATTAAAACGTTTTCGGTTTGTTTTTGTTTTTAAATCTTATTAGAAATTCACAAATTTTATTGAATCAAATTGTTTAATTTAAAAAGCAATTGATTTAAAAATTACTAAACCCATTTTACTGAGAATCGTGTTTACTGTATTTTAATTTTTAACTGTTGATTTTATTTTAGGTACACCTTTTTTTTTTTCGATTTGAAAAATTTCAAATATTATTATCTTTTTATGACTTTAAGTGAGTTTAGGATTTTTTTGTTTTACATTTTACGCCGTAAAGGGTAAATTTTGTTTAAAAACTGTTTTTATTATTCCGTGTTTTATTATTAAAATAAAGGATGGGGTGATTTAAAAAAAAAATTTTTTTGTAAAAAAAACAAACACATTTTACTGAGCAATTAAATAAAACTAGCCAAAATATGCGACCGGTGGGAGCATATAGTTGCTAGTTTGTTTAATTACTGTTCATTACATTAGACTTTTTTTTTTCAAATACAATCGGGAAAATATAAAATTATAAAGTTTTTACTTTTTGTATAGTGACCGAGGGTCTAGTGGTCTTGGTTTAACGGACATTCTACACTCTGTAAAAAACGTGCCAGAAGAAACCATTTCAAGTGTTTAGGGGAAGGGAGAAAGCAAATAGCAAGTTAGACAAGTCCTGCCATCTGAAATGAATTCTGGAAGAAATTCTCTACTCTATTTCCATAATGAGATGTTTTCTTTCCTCTTTAAAAAATTTTTTTTTTTTTAAACTTCATCGATTGAGACGTTATTTCCCCCGTTATTTTTGACGGATAGTGTACACTTGTTGTGGTATATATTCTTCCCTCCAATTTTGTAAATATTTAAATTCATTTGGTTTGTGCATCAAATCAATAAAATAATTCATAATTATTTATTTTTAAATCATTCAAATAAATAAATTAAATAAAGTCAAGTAAAAAAGAAAAAAAACTTGAATTAAAATGAACCAAAAAATGACAAATAAATAAAAAATAAAAAGCGGAAATTGGAAATACATCTACCCCCAACTCCATTTACTTGTAAATCATTTTTTCAGCGCGATAAAACAAAAGACTTAATAAGTAATTCGTATTTTTTTCATTATTATTATTTACAGCAATTCTTTAAAGTTACTAATAAATATGAGTAGCATAAGATACTTATATTTATTAGTTATTCAATATTTAAAGATCACTTTTCAAGTTGTTAAAACATGGTTCGATACCGATAAGTATTGATGAAGAAGAAGAAGAAGAAGAAGAAGAAGAAGAAGAAAAAGAAGAAGAAGAAAAAAAAAGAAGAAGAAGAAGAAAAAGAAGAAGAAGAAAAAAAAAGAAGAAGAAGAAGAAGAAAAAGAAGAAGAAAAAAAAGAAGAAAAAGTGGTAGTGGTTGTGTATACCAATAAGTATTAGACGTACCCGTGCCCCGTTGGGTCACAACACTACAACTATTCTAATTTGATTTCATTCGAAAATTCATAAACTTCTTCTTCTTCTTCTTCTTCATTAGGAGAGTCTTTTTATTTCACTTCTGATGAAGGAACCCCTCCCTGGTTTCTTTCCTCTCTGGCTAGGCGTGACCAAGTAGAACCTAGTTGACTATCGAGGTCGTCTCTCCACCAGGTTTTTTGCCTTCCTCTAGGTCTTTTCCATTGCCTCAGGGTCCATTCTGTCGCTCGATATGTCCACCTGTTGTCTGTACATCTCGAAAGGTGACCTGCCCATCAATGTTTTGCCATTCCTATGGTAGTGATGATGTCGTTTACTCCAGTTTGCTGTCTGATCCAGGTGTTTCTTTTTCTATCATGTCAACTGATGCCGAGCACAATGCGTTCCATTTTGTATTGTGCCACTCTTAGCTTTTCCATTGCTGCATTATTAAATGCCCATGTTTCACTACCATATGTCATAACAGGCAAAATGTATTCGTTGAACACTTTCTGCTTTATGTTCATCGTGGACTTTCTACTCTCCATGATGTTGTCTACTTTGGAAAAGGCTATCCATCCATATGTGACAATATTTATTCAGACATTATTCTTGCATAACTAAAAATAATAATAATATATACTTCTATATTATCCTTATTAGTATTTTCTGTTCATATTGACAGCCCTTTTTAACCCTAACTTTAACCCTTCTTAAACCCTAACCCTAACCCTTTTTTATTCAAGAAATATCATTTTTTTAAAAAACGTGTTGGAAAATAATTTGCCAAATCAAATATCTGACAACCTCCGCCCCCCCTCCAATCATCAAATAGATAATATGAAAACACATTGAAGCATTAAACAAAAAAATATCCCCTCAACATGGAGGCACGTGTCCCCCACAGACATGTACCGGCTCATAAAACAGGAAAACAAATAAATTCAAGCGATGCCCAACCCCACTAGTATATATATCCTTTCATAGACTAAGCTAGTGTATATATATATATATAGGATCAAATATAAACCAAAGTAAAAACTTTTAGTAGATGGAACCTATTGTGAAGAGGATTAGCTCAATATACGAGATAGAGCAATTGTAGAGATAGAAGAAAAAAGAGTGATAAATATGCGACGATTGTCCAAATTTATTTCAAATTTCAATTGTTCAATGCAAGGTGTATTCAGTAATAAACTAGTGTTTATTATTCTTTCCTTAAGCCAAGGCTTTTCAATTCCCTTTAAGTGCGTCTGGCCTCACCTATATTTTGAGCACTTTCTCCACACTGCTCCCACGCAAAGAGTTTTCTTCACATTCTACAATTCATTTGACTTCTTTTCAACGGAAATTTACCACCCGGACAATCTGCATATATTTTTCACAGAATTTTTCTTTTCATTCACTGCGTTTTTTTAACAAAAATTCCTTTAATAATAATTTTCATATTTTTCAAATATTTGAACTTTGGTTTTTTCGAAAGCCAACTTATCCATCTGTATTTCTCCTCTGATGATAAGATTTCGATCTTTGAAAAGCCTTGGCTTAAGGAAAGAATAATTAACACTAGTTTATTACTGAATACACCTTGCATTGAACAATTGAAATTTGAAATAAATTTGGACAATCGTCGCATATTTATCACTCTTTTTTCTTCTATCTCTCTCTCTCTCTATATATATATATATATATTTGGATTTTTCACTTAGAAAAAAGATTATTCAGTGAAGATCAGGATTATTCCAATAAAAATAAGCTCGATGATACGCGATTACAGGGTACAGAGCATTTATATGTGATTTTTTGAAAGCTTACCAAAGAATTCCGTTCAGGAGTCCAATCAACACGACGAAAGATTTTTCATTCAAAAATTATTTCATTCAAAAATGATTTATTTATCATTTTTCAAATTAAAGAGTTTTTTACCTACACGTGTTTCACTACCGAGCAGGTCCTTGCTTGGCAGATCATCAGGGAAATTAAGTACCTTGAATAAGAGTTACAACAACCGAATGAAAAAATCTTTTGTGGTGTTGATTGGGCTCCTGAACGGAATACTTTGGTAAGCTTTCAAAAAATCACACACACACACATATATATATATATATATATATATATATAGATCATCAGGGAAATTAAGTACCTTGAATAAGAGTTACAACAACCAAATGAAAAAATCTTTTGTGGTGTTGATTGGGCTCCTGAACGGAATGCTTTGGTAAGCTTTCAAAAAATCACACACACACACACACATATATATATATATATATATATATATATATATATATATATATATATATATATATATATATATAAACAACTCCGAATTCGGTGTAATCTTATTTTTATATTAAAACCAATTCATATATCTAATGATTACTACTTAGGTGACAAAAGAATGATAAAGACGTCAATCATTGTTCTTTCCCTTCTCGTTATCATTCTGTCTGTCTGTCTGTCTGTCTCTCTCTCTCTCTCATAACTGACAACCTGAAATCGACAATAATCACAAATACACATGCATGTATCAATAATTACAAAACATTAGAAAGTCTTTTTTCTTAATCAATAATCGTTCATACTGTCTTCTTTTATTTAGTGCTTGTGTTTTTTTTTAAATCAGTTTTTAACCATTATTTTTTTTCTCCCAATTATTGTTCTTTTAGCTTTAAATTTTTGAATGATTTTCTATCATATGTGTGTGTTGTGTGTGAGAGTATGTGTGTTTTTCAGTATGGTTGGTGCCTTCTCAACTTCACCCCACACATAATAGTCTATGGGATTGCAATCAGGTGAGTTCGGGGGCAGATGTTGGGGCTGGTGAAGTCGTGGAAGTTTTCCGACAGCTAATTCTAGGTTTAACTGGGGGGGGGGGGTGACACGGAGCTGAGTTCTGATGCCACACGTATGGCTCTTCCGCAGCCACTTTCTCCACCCTGCACTTGACAACAGTGGATAGCAACTCAATATAGCCATCTGAATTGAGTCTGAGTCGCTTTTCGAAGATGTAGGCTAACATGGCATGGTCTTCGCTGGAACCACACCCAAAACACCCATAACGCGCGGGACTTTGTATGGACTTTTACAACTATAAGAAGGGTCACAAATATTTTTTAAAGGAATATTTGTGTACAATTCCGATTTACTTCTTAGCATGTAGAAAAGGAATTAGTCTTCCTCACGTTCGAAAGAAACTCATTGTGGAAGTGTCTGTTGTCTGTTCTGCTAGCGAGTAGCTTGTTCAACAGGTTAGTATAGTTTCCATAGAAACTGGTTGTGTGTAACACCGCACACAATATTTTCATTATTTTTCCGAGCTTCTAGGGTAACATAGCATGGTCTTCGCTCTAAACACACCCAAAGATCATCACAGATTGAGGGAACTTGGTGTTCATGTGGACTGTAGGCTTTTGCCACCCGTTAATCTGTCCATTATGCTACTCAACCCGAAAGAACCAGAGCGTCCTCGGTTCGGACACAGAACACCTGCTCTGATCATTTCTGTTAGCCGCTGCTTCCACATCGCAGTTCTCCAGCCCACATCCTCGTGGCCTTGATCCGCCACAAATCATCATGATGTAGCAGGTTAGGGGTTTAGGGGTTAGGGTTAGGGTTTTCCAATATTCTGATGCTTTCCAATCGACCATGCTCTCTAGCCATCAAATGCACAGAAACACTTCACCGCTATTGAATTCTTCAAGTGGTTCTGAAATGAAAGAACATCAAAATTTTATCAATATATATATATATATATATATATATATGTGTGTGTAGATAAAAACAAATATTAATAATTATTTATTTGTCGCCCCCAAATGTAGGCTGGGCTATGTAGTGAGTAGTATCAACACAGCTGTCATCATGGCTTCAATGCGATGTTCGTTTCAATAGTAGAACACTTTACGTCAGCTGCCTTTAAATAGGATTAATCTCTCGCTGATTTACCGAGTTGTTGACAACGGCTGACATTGTCCTATATCTCTACAAAGCCACCATCCGCCCATGCATGGAGTATTGTTGTCACATCTGGGCTGATGCATCATCCACTAGTCTCTCCCTCTTAGACAAGGTCCAAAAAAAGAGTCACCAACTTGATAGGTCCTTCACTATGCACCAAGCTCCAGCCCCTATCCCACCACCGCAATGTTGCATCCTTGTGTTTGTTTTACAAGTACTTCAATGGAATGTGCTCTGATGAACTTGCTGCACTGGTGCCCCCTCAACGAAAATACACTCGACCAACCCGACAATCAGCTATACCCCATCCATTCACTGTGGAGGTCCTCAAGTGCCGGAGAGCCTTCTACTCCAATAGCCTCTTTCCTCGTGCTGCTGGACTCTGGAACTCCCTCCCTGCTCCCTGTTTTCCAGACTGTACCGACATGCAGAAATTTAAAACTAATATAAAACTTACACTCTAATTCTCAGTAGCCCCTTACGCCTACAGTGGTGGACTGCCTTGTTTGGGGCGAACTATGATAAAAAATAAAAAATTTAAAAATTATATATATATATATATATATATATATATATATATATATATATATACAGGGTGGGCAAAAATAAGGGTCCTATTTTTAAAAATTCATAACTTTTTTATTTATTGATTTTTTTTTTTTTTTTTTTTAGAATAAGTAAAGGACCCCTTCCGAAGCAAGCATGAGCCCTAAGGATGTACCCTCATTTAGAAAACATTATTTTTGCTTAAAAAACTCAAAACAGTGTAAAAAACAATACTTTAGTTTTTGTAAGTTTTAAGAAGTGTTTTTCGGCTAAAATTTGTTTTGTTTATTTCAAAAAATCTCGGAAGGGTCAGTCTACACACACATAAAGTTTGGTGAGTTTAACTTTTATTTTGTGGAAGTTATTCAAATTCAAGTTATTCAAATTTAAAGATAGGACCCTTATTTTGGCCCACCCTGTATATATATATAACGTATAAAGTTATCCTGTGAGATTTTTAAAGTTCGGCCATTAATAGCATTTAAGCTAACATATCAAACTTTGATTCTGACTTTAGCCAATTTTCATTTGTTATTGTTGTACCATGTTATTGGCAGTATAATAACATACGTTACTACAGTTTATTTAACTGATTATGAAGTCCTGCTTGAACAACTGGTAATATGGAAACATTTTTTAATTATGACCGAAAAATCAAAATCAGCAAGGAGAATAACTAATTTTTATTGAATAATTAAAAAATAAATTAATTAAAAAATAAATAAAAATGTCTTCCTTACATATAAAATTTTATTTCTTTTTCTGCATGAGTTTTGAAAATTATAAACATTTTAGTTTGAAATTTCATTATAACTTCACTGCATCCCGGGCAACACCGAGTATTGATTTACTCCTCTCCAGGAGTTAGGCACAAGGCCAGTTTTTATCTTACTCCCACAAGTAAGATGTGACCCAAGGTCGAGTCAAGAAAGTGGGGTTTAAAAATTGCCTGGGCAGCCCCGTCGGCATTCCCCGGTAGGGGCGCCTCAGGCAGTAAGCAATAAACTTACTCCTCCCCAAAGAGAGGAGGCGAAGCCTGGGAGGATGGACTTCCTAGAACTGCACAGGACAGACCCATAGACCGGCGTAAATCAAGCCCCGAATGCCAAGACAATACCAGTCTATGGGGTGCAGTATCCATTGGAACAGATACTACACTTTGATCTTAGCCAAAAGGCCAAGAATAACACCGAGTAGGGACAACTATTATATATATATATATATATATATATATAACATTCAGATCAAATCTTCATACCATTAAGTAAGTGCACACACAGTACACACTCGCGCACACACACACCCAGTACACACACACACACCCAGTACACACACACACACACGCACACAGTACACCCGCACATTCAACACCTACACATATCTAGTCTTTGTGAAGCTGCTACCGGAAATAAGTATTCACCCTCCATCACACACACACACACACACACACACACACACATACACACACACACACACACACACACAACTATCTACACACCTTGTCTATCTCAGTAAGCTAGTCAGTCTTCTACCAGAAAGTTGTTTTCACTGTAGAATGGCTTGATAGGCTAAAATGCATACTTTGAGTTTTAGGTCACCGCTCTGTGTGAGTTGTTACCAACTAAGATACCTCTCTGTCTTCCGGAGCATAGACTGGTTAGGTTAGCTTTGCCTTCAGAAGGCTTGGCTCTCTCTCTCTCTCTCTCTCTCTCTCTCTCTCTCTCTCTCTCTCTCTCTCTCTAGTTAAACATCCTGTGTAGTTAGGTTATATATATATATATATATATATATATATATATATATATATATATATATATATATATATATATATATATATCTTCTTTTTGGTTATTTTATTTACTCACTCTCACACTTGGATAATATGCGGCCTCCTACATCTGGGCCGATAAGCACTCTGACGATTTGCAAACTTTTTTCATTAAAAACTGTGCGCGTGTGCATTTCAATTACAAGGTTACCCAACCTACCGTCCGAGAACAGTATCGGCTCGTAACTCTAGGTCGGATATCAGAACTTTAAAAAAACCGTTAATTTTTAAAAATCTCATTCAAGTAAAGATTTTTTTCTTTTCCAGATAATTATGAAAACTTTTTTTAGATTACTTTAATTAGTATCTTAATTGTTTTTATAACTAGAAATTAGAGGGTATTTATGGAAGTTTTATTGATTATAGTATAAAATGTATTTGGTTCTTTTCGAGATTAGTGGCACCTCCGATGAATGCTATTTGCCTTTCGTTTCGACACACAAATGAACCATAATACTCGACTTTGGCCTATAAAAGTTTAAATCTAATCATAAAATGACCTCCTATCTGCCAATTTAAGGCTTCAAAATCACTTTCACATTTTTCATGGTTACAAAGAAATCAGTGGCAACGCCGTTTTTTTATATATAATGATGAAAAAAAAACATTTCTGACAGTGATTTTTAACGAGTCTGTGGGAAATTCAAATGCATATATACAATTAAGCATGATTTTTTAAATAAAAAAATAAAAACAGATTAATAATTACTAAGAAAAATGTAACGGATATATTTAAGTTTCAAAATCTGATTAAAATAAAAACAATATTTTGGTAAAAAAAAACGAGCTTCCTTTTCTTTTTCTTTTTTCATCTTTTTCTGTGTAATAAAGTGAAACCAGTCTATGTCTCACCGTGTGTTATTGATAGGTTTGGATCTGACAAATTGATATCAACTAGCCAATTGTAATTCAATTTTATTTATTTCAGAAAATATCCGATAGAAATAATTTTCAGATGGAAGCCATCTTTGTTATCTGCAGCAAATTTTAATTCAAAATTGACACCATTTTTGTTATCAGCAACACACAATAGTAAATAAAAAATATACAGATTTATGTGTTATTTCCTTTTTCTGGATTGTCTAGAAGCGATAAGCATCAAAACATTATTATACATGGTAACTTTAACAGCGAATACATATACAGGGTGACCCCCCCAAAAACGGGCCCCAAATCTAATTAGGCCCCGATTCTTAGTGTTTCGTCCGAATGAAATGAATTTTGGGACATAACTAGTTTATTATATTCACAACATCATATCAAAACACTAGGGTCTTTGGCCTTTTTTTCTCCGTTCTACAGCATGTGTTCTAGATGGACTCCTTTTAGCTCCGTGCATTTCTTGAGGCGCAGAACAAAGTTGTCCATGACGTTCTTACAGACTGAATTGGGAATGGCTCTCATCTCCTCCCTGATGGCTTCCTTGAGTTCCGTGATGGTTTTGGGTTTCCCTGCGTACATTCTGTCCTTAAGATAGCCCCAAAGGAAAAAATCTGGGGGGGGGGGCTTAGGTCCGGGCTATGGGGTGGCCACTCAAAATTAGTCTTGAGACTGATCACTCGGCTTCCGAAGTTCTTTTTCAGCCAATCTCGGGACAGGTTTGAGGTGTGAGAACTTGCTCCGTCTTGCTGGAACCAGATCTTGCTTATGAGCGACGGGTAGAGGGTCTGGAGCTCACTCTTGAAGGTTTTGAGGACCTACACATACCGCTCCTTGGTGACTGTCACTGCTGTGCCAGATTCTTCGATGAAGATTGGTCCGATGATGCCTCTGACCGAGATTGCAGCCCACACCGTGCAATTAGGAGAGTGCAGAGGCTTGGTGGCTACTTCATTGGGTCTGGAGGACCCACAGAAGACATTTGTCTTGGAGTTCGCCTTTCCGTCAAGATGTAAGTGGGCTTCATCTGAGGTCCAAAGGAGGTTAAGGAAACCTGGTGTTTCCTCGATCTTATCGAGCATCTTGACTGCCATAGCGCTCCTCTGCTTCTTGTCTGAGGCTGTAAGGGTCTGCAGCGTCTGTATTCTGTATGGGTAAGCCCTGATATCGTTCACCAGCAGTCTCCTGCAAGTCTCACAGGAGATACCGAGGGACTGATTCGCTTACGCACAGAGCGTTTCGGACTCTCCTGGAGAGACTCTCTCACACTTTCGACCAGCCTGGCTGTCCGCTTCTTGGAACGTGCCGAGTGGCTTGGATGGTTCTCATTGGCAGCGTTGAAGTTCTCCACGGTCCCATACTTCTCGAAGTGGTCCACCCAGTTCTGAATTCTGCTTTTGGGTGGAGCCTTTTCACATCCGAACTGATGCATGAAACTGTCCTGGGTTTTCTTAAACGAGCCTGTCTTGTAGTAAAATTTAACAGAGTGTATTCTTTGTCCCAGCTCCCACTGAAGTATTGGTGTACTCACGGTCGTTGATTCTGCCATGTCCTGTAAAATAAGGGCAATCGGTGAATAAATAAAGGAGATATCACATAGTGTACACGGGGCCCGTTTTTTTTTAGTCACCCTGTATATGTGTGTGTTTTTGTGCATTTTTGTTTGTGTTTTTGTGCATTTTTGTTTGTGTGTGTGATTTTCGTTATTAAAATTTGTTTGACCACTTCTACATGACTTACGCAATATTCTTTTAAATTCATAGTTTTATTTTAACAATCTGGTTTAGTTGTTAATTTCGTTTTTCTTTCCGTTTCACATTCCTTTTTCTGATTAAGTCTAGAAGCAATGGTGACCAAAACATTCTAGCATGATATATTTTTCACAGGTTAGTTCCATTAATAACGTTTGGTAACCATTTCTACGTGAGTTACGCACAATTCTTTTTAATTTAATGGTAGTGTAAAACGATTATAGAATGATTTGTCTTTGGCCTCAAAATATGCCTCAGTTTCCGATATCACTTCTTCATTGGAGCCAAATCGCTTTTCCTGGAGCATTCTTTTGAGGTCTGCAAACAGCCAGTAGTCGCTGGGAACCAGATCTAGAGAATAAGATGGATACGGAAGCAGTTCAAAGTGCAATTTATTTAGTTTCGACACATTGTTGTGATCGACTTATGACACGGTGCATTGTCTTGGTGAAAGAGAACCATTTTTCTTTTTAATTTGTGGCCGTTTTGGGGCGATATTTTCGTCCAAACGCACCAATAATGAACGCTATTGAATATTCTTGCTTTCTCAAGGTAATCAATGAATAAAATACTCTGCACATCCCAAAATACGGAGGCCAAAACCTTATCTGCTAATGTTTGTTAGCATGGTCGCTTTGGATAGCTTTCACCTGCTGCTTTCCATGCAGCTGACTGCTGATTTGATTCTGGAGTGACATGGTAGATCTATATTTCCTCCATTGTAACTTATTTTTGTTGCGTTAAAACAGTCGCAAACAAAACTCTCAACCGTCGATGCGTTGTTGTTTTTGATCAACTCTGAGCAAACGTGGCACCCACATTGAACACAGCTTTCTCATTGACAAATGTTCGTATAAATATCCATATAAAATATCCATATAAAATATTCATATAAAATATGTATATAAAATATTAATATAAAATATCCATATAAAATATGTATATAAAATATTAATAAAATATCCATATAAAATATGCATATAAAGTATCCATATAAAATATTCATATAAAATAGCCATACAAAATACCTAAATAAAATATCCATATAAGATATCCATATAAAATATCTATATAAACTATGTATATAAAATATCCATATAAAATATCCATATAAAATAGCCATACAAAATACCTAAATAAAATATCCATATTAGATATCCATATAAAATATCTATATAAACTATGTATATAAAATATCCATATAAAATATCCATATAAAATATCCATATAAAATATCCATATAAAATACCTATATAAAATATCCACATTAAATATCCGTATAAAATATCCATATAAAATATCCATATAAAATATGTATATAAAATATCCATATAAAATATGTATATAAAATATCCGTATAAAATATCCATATAAAATATCCATATAAAATATGTATATAAAATATCCGTATAAAATATCCATATAAAATATCCATATAAAATATGTATATAAAATATCCGTATAAAATATCCATATAAAATATCCATATAAGATATCCATATAAAATACCTCCCTGGACAGCTCAACCAATACTCAGTCAAGATGCAGCACAAATTATCAGCGATGCCATAAAGGCATCCTCCATTTCCACCTATGAGCGAGACCCCAAATTAAGGGCCATCACATGGATTGTGGCTGAAGCTGACACAGATGAGGAATGCTGTACCTTGACAGAGATGATCTGCCAATGTTTGCTTGTGAGGGAAACATTGAAATACTTGGACGGAGTTACGATGTTGGAGAATAAAATACTCATACCTAGGAACGAACAAAGGGAATTATTTGAATCACTCCACTCTGCACACCAGCGTGTTAATGGCATGCTCGCAAATGGCAGACAATGACTATTTCATCTTAAACTAGATCCACATATTTGCAAACTCAAAACCAATACAAAGTTTGCAACAGAATGACTCCATCACAACCCAACCCTTGAGGCCACGGATTTCTTCGACTTACATGGAAAAAACTAAATGGTATATGCAGATTGGTATACACAATAGGTAAAAGTTGCTCTCATATCTTCTGGGAATCCCAGAGCCACATGCGACCCTCTACAGAACTGGTTTTGCATGTACGGTGTCCCAAAAGAAATATCATCTGATGGAAGACAACCATTCGATTCACAGGAGTATGATAAGTTCCTTGACAATCAGGACATAAGAAAGCACACATCGTTGGGGTACTATCCTCTGAGCGATTGATGGGCAGAACTAACTGTCAAAATCACAAAGTGAATACTGGCAGACGACACTGACAGCTATGCCCCCCCCCCTATGTCAGGATCACGCAGTCAGATCCCTATTGACACTCCTGAACACCCCCATCCAAGATTTGGACTTATCTCTAGTAATGATGTTGTATGACAGTGATAAAAGATCATCTCCCAGTCATCCTAAAAATCAAAATACTTAACATATTTAAGGATTAAAATGGCTAACATATATAAATAATGGTTAAATAAATTGCTAAAAATATAATTAGTTAAAAATTATCTAAAATATTTAAAGGGTGAAAATATAGATACAACATACTTAACAGTTACAACATATTTAAGGGTTAAAATAAAATGGCTAAAAAAATAGCTAAAACATTTAAAGAGTGAAAATATGAAATAGTTAAAACATATTTGAGGATTAAAATTGAATGACTAAAATATAGCTAAGATATAAGTAGTTTTGTTGATTTTGTCGTTTCGCAGCCGAAATGGCGGACAATGAACCGCCTGCTAATTTCCGATTTCACAAATGAGTAAGTAAACCCAAATAAATTGTTTTGGACTAATTTTAAATTTATCTTAAATACAGTTGGGGAATTAGTCCCAAACAATTTTTTTGTGAGGTCGGAAAAAATCAGAAATTAGCAGACGGTTCATTGTCCGCCATTTTGGCAGTGAAACGACAAAATCGGCATAGTTTTTTTTTTAAATGGCTAAAACATTGACCAAGTGAAAAGAAATCGCTAAAAACTGAAATCGTTAAAACGTGTGAAGGGTGAAAAATGTTGGCTAAATTTTTGCGATGACGACGATGGCATTTTCTTCTCTCCATGAGCGATTGTAACGTTAAACACCACATAGAACATGTAATGAGATAAGTCACCAGCTGTGAGAGCATTGGAAAAACTGAGCAGCGAAAAAGGAAGAACGGATAGAAATTCTCATTAAGTAACACAACGTTTGAAATTAATGGAAGGCGGTCTCTTTTGTTTTCTTGAATTTCTTTCTCTTGCTAACAAATAAGTCGGTCAACTCGAAAGCTCACTGGCAAAGAGACAACAGAAATGAGAACAAGAAATCCGTCTTGAATTAGCAGCACAAAAGTGAGCTCAAGTTTTATGAAATTTCTGTTTCCATATCTCAGTAAGAGGCTCTGCCCGGCTGTCAATCAGACTCAAGTTTGAAATGGAATTTTCACTACTAAACGCGTACATTGAATGGACGCATCTTTTTTTAGATTTTAGATTGATTAGACCAGGGGCGGGCAACCTTTTCAGAGTGAGGGCCAGATGAGACTTTTGGAAGGAGATCGCGGGCCGGAGTGAAAAACGAAATCTCAGAATTACTATATTTTGTTTACATGAATAAATTGTACAAAAATTGCATCGAACACTCTACAAATCTGATATTTTTTCTCAAGAGACTTCTGTATGTGATGTTATAAAAGGCGCCGACGAAGAGCCATTTTGGAACCATAAAAAATAATGACGGGGGAAGTAGCAAGTTGATCCAGCATTCGTTTTGACACTCTACAAATCTGATATTTTTTCTCAAGAGACGTCTGTATGTGATGTTATAAAAGGCGCCGACGAAGAGCCATTTTGGAACCATAAAAAATAATGACGGGGGAAGTAGCAAGTTGATCCAGCATTCGTTTTGACACACTTCACATATGTTCTCTGTTTCATGCCCTTTCCTCGTCTCTCGTTTCCTCTTTGCCTCTCTCTTTCTCTTTTTCTATTTTTATCTCAGGCCAACGATTAGAAATTAATAGTTAAAGAAAAATGAAATATACATGCATCATCGCTCGCTGATGTTTATACATTTTTATCCCACTGTAAATCTTAATCGAAACCTACTTTTACGTCTATGTCACAGAATGATGAGTTTTACTGGGAAGTCCGCGGGCCGGATTGCAATAATAACGCATAACAGGGTGGCGGGCCAGATGCTAAGCAGGCCGGAGGTTGCCCACCCCTGGATTAGACCAAGTGTGGTCAAACTACGGACCACAAGTTGCATGCAACTCGCCAAACGAATTCATGTGGCCTGGCAAATGTTAGTAAATTTTTACGTTTAAACCAAGTCACTTAGTCGTCTGAATAAATGTTTCATGTGAATATCTTAAAACATTAAATAATAAAAATTAATTGCATTTTTTTTTTTTTTTGTCTATTTTAAATGTTAATAATTTTGCGTTTATAGACTCAGCGGCCCTATAAAATTGTGAATTTTTGAATGCGGCCTTTGCAGTGAAGTTTGCCTAGCCTTGTATTAGACAACCCTTATTTTAAACTAGTTATATCTACCCGGCATTGCCCAGGATGCAATGAAGTCATACAGAAAAAGAAATATAATTTTAGTTGTAAGGTAGGCAACTCTTTTTTATAGTCTTCAATGAAAATATGAGTTATTCCCCATTGCTAATTTTGATTTTTCTATCATAATTTAAAAAATGTTTCCATTTTACCAGTTGTCTGAGCAGGGCTAAATGATTTTCTTTTTTCAAATAAACTGTAGCCAAATACATTATTATATCATACAACACTAACATGAAAATTGGCTAGTCAAAAGCAAAGTTCGATATGTCAGCTTAAATGCTATTTAGGTCCAACTTTTAAAATCTCACAAGATAACTTTATATGTTAGATTGATAGCACTTTCACTATAAAATAAACAGAATCTGTGAATTCGATGAAATCTAAAGGTTTCAATTTTTTAAAAGTAATTATTAATGAATAACGAGGTTGTGGGGTCGGTAGCTCAAACACTAGACTCCGACTCCTTAAATTTTAAAAGCTCCACCTCTTTGACTCCGACTCCAAAGCCCATCAACACAGAATCCAACTAACTGATGATATTAAACTGTACAGTAAAATTAAGATGAGATTAAAGATGTTATTTGGACTACTGTTCTCATCTTGGATGTTATTCTCACAACGTTTCGGCCGATGTAACCTCCGACCTTCTTCGGGTGCATCTTGTCAAACTCGGGAATCTGTAGAGAATTTCTAACTGAACCCTTTATTTTATACACGGGGGTAGATTGTTCTCGTTCCGTCAGCCATGATCGGGTAGAAATCTTAAGTAATTATTAATTATATTCTTTGTATGGCCTGTACTAAGGATTCAACCTCCAGAAGACTATCACTTGGAATCGATTATAACTTAGCACTTTATCCGTTGTGCCATGATTCATGAATTCAACAAGTCACACCGAAGGTGACATCGGCCGAAACGTTGTGAGAATAACATTCAAGATAATCCAAGTCACACAAAGTATCAATTTTTACTAAAAAATCCTCAAACAGAAATTAAAGATGATATTAAATTTAATATTTCTTCATCTGCCATGAAATCACTTATAATTAATTGCCAGCAATCATTGAATTTGTCAGGTGCATTTTTTAATTTTCTTTTTTTTTATCTACTTTGTGTTTTATTTTTTTATTTTTTATTTTATTTTTTTTATTTTTTATTTATTTATTTTTTTTATTTTTTTTTTTTTGTTATCTACTTTGTTTTTTATTTTTTTATTTATTTTTTATTTTTATTTATTTTTATTTTTTATTTAAAAAAAAAAAAATTTTTTTTAAATTAAAAAAATTTTTTTTTTAATTTTTTTTTTTTTTGTTATCTACTTTGTGTTTTATTTTTTATTTTTATCTACTTTGTTTTTTTATTTTTTTATTTATTTTTTATCTACTTTATGTTTTATTTTTTTATTTTTTTATCTACTTTGTTTTTTAAATTTTAAATTTTTTTTTTATCTACTCTGTGTTTTATTTTCTCATTATCTCATCAGTGTGTAACATTCTCAACCAGCTTTACTTAAACTAATCCTCTTAGTTTAATCTGAAATCTTTTCGGGTGGATTATCTCTTGTCTTTGATTGTAACCAATTAAGACATAATAATAGTTAATAATAGTTAATATAGGTTCGTAGATATAAAAGTATCAAGAGATGAAAGACTAGCAAGCCGACCCGGCATTGCCCCGTCTATTATATAAACCACAAGCTGAACCGACCCGGCGTTACCTGGCATTCATTATGTTCAAATTAAATTTATAAATACGAAAATAAAAGCAAATAAGAAATGCTAACTCTTACTAAAAGAATGAGAGTTATTCCCCTTAGCAGATTTTTCTCTTACAGTCATTTTACTTTTAAGGTGATTATTTAAGAATATCTACATATTCCCAAACTGCTAGATCGGATTAAGTATTTTTTTTAAAATAAATTGTGAATTACCTTAATATATTGCCAATAACACTATACAACAATAACAAATTAAAATTGGCTAGCTAGAATCAAAGTTTGTATTTGTCAGATTTTTGAATCCAACTTTTCAAATCTGGTCAACATAATTTTGTAGATCAGCTTATATTCCAATAATGTACACATTCTGTATGAGCAGTGAACACATTAACTTTAGGGTTAGGGTTAGGGTTAACTTGAGGGTTAACTTGAGGGTTAACTTGAGAGTAATCCTCGAAAATGCTGCACGGCACTATTTCCAAACAATGTTTGATTGCATAAAACAATTCTATTGAATTTCCAAAAAGACTAGAAAACATTAAGTTCTAGCGGTTGAACTGTAAAAGATAAAAAATGGAAAAACTTTGAATTTTTAATCTGGCCGATACAAACAAATTAAACAAAATGCCAAGGGAAATAAATCTGTTCATATTATGCCACAAGGGAGATAAGCCTACATCATCTAATATCCTTTACAAAATTAAAAAAAACAAACTAACATTTTATTCACTATAGGGGACTATACGCTTTTCGTTTGCATCTTATTCAATTTGTGTATATCGGCCATATTAAAAATTCAACATCCATTTTTTCTTCAGCATTTAGCGGTTACTATTTAACTTGTAATAACTTACCGTTTGTTTTTTTTTAATATTAATCTTTTTTTATATTAAAATTTTTTTATATTAAATTTTTTTTTATATTAATTTTTTTAATATTTAATCTTTTTTACTATTAAATTTTTTTATATTTTTTTTATATTAAATTTTTTTTATATTAATTTTTTAAATATTTAATCTTTTTTACTATTAAATTGTTTTTAATTATTTTTTTTTTTTTTTAATATTTAATTTTTTTACTATTAAATTTTTTTTTAATATTATTTTTTTTTAGATTAAATTTTTTTAATATTTAATTTTTTTTACTATTAAAATTTTTTTTAATAGTTATTTTTTTTTAATATTAAATATCCTTAATATTAAAATTTTTGTTGATATTAAAATTTTTAATATTAAATTTTTTTGATTTAATGCAATAAGTCGTTTTAAGCATTGGGTACACAAGAAGTGCAGTGGAATTACAGTTTTTATGCAAGAGGTGTAAGACGATGGAGGCGGATGAGAATTTAGATGTGGAGAAAGTATATTCGGATTGCGATGCTATTATGGTTATCCAAGTGTTTTGTTATTGGTAATACCAATTGGAGCAGAGAGAAAAGCTGTTGTTGGTGTGATTGCAAGAATTGTGAGAAGATGGAGTAAGTTTGGGAAATTTCTACCATTACTAACCAACAGAGCGTTACCGCTGTCAACCAAAGGAAGAGTCTATCAGTCATGTGTACACAGTGCGATGATGTGTGAAAATAAACCCTGGCCAGTGATGGTTGAGGACATGTGTTGCATGGAGAAAAATGATATGAGAATGATACAATAGATGTGTAATGTGAGTCTTAATGACAGGCTTAGATCTGATGACCTCAGAGGAAGGTTAAGTGTGGACAGTATAGGGAGATGTGTGCAGAACAGGAGCCTTCATTGGTTTGGTCACATTGAAAAAATGGATGAGATTACTTGGGCTAGTAGGTGTAGAACAGTTGAGGTAGCAGGGTCAGTTGGCAGGGGAAGACCACGAAAAACATGGGAGAAATCAATAAGGATGGATTTGAGAGGAAGAGGGATAAATAAAGACCTGCCAGAGATAGGTTTGTTTGGAAGTCAATTTCTAAAAGCTGTTCAACAAATGCCAGTATGTAATACAGACGTTTAGAAGAGGAAGAAGTGTCACCACTTATCAAGGCCAAAATCCACTCGAGGATAAGGGTTAATGAAATGGACGGATTGTCAGTTGAATGATGAAGAATATTATGAGAGGATTGAAAATGATGAATGGAAAGAGCAAAATTGGATTTGAAGATGACCATGTTGTAGTCTGCATGGAAGCAGTTTGATGGTAATATGTTCCACAGATGGGAAGTTCTTGGAAAGAAACTCTGTTCATGGAAACCCTGTTTGATATTAGGCACACGGAGGCGGAAAGAATTTGTTGAACACCGATTAATGTCACGATGCTCACGCATGTTCGTCCCCAAATTTTTAATACTTAGTATTTTTTAATACTTAGTATTTTTTAATACTTAGTATGGTTTTTAGGTCTGTATCAGATGGGCAAAGTTTCTGAAAAAGGGGGAAAAATTGCTGTTTTCTGGGTTGGACTCTATCCATCTAACACTTATCGTTGGCTGAGTTTTTGACCTTGAAATGTTAATTTTTTTTTTAGTTGCTAACATAAAGTGGCTTCATGCCTTGTCTGGAGCGATATCCATAAAAAAAAAAGATCACTGTGGATTGGGTTATAAGCTCAAGTGTTGAACCGTTATTTATCTACCTCCCACAAGGTAAAATGTGACACAAGGTCGGGAAAGTGGGATTAGGTTACAAGCAAGCGCTCGAGAGGTGAGCCATCTGACCATTTAAAAATTGCCTGGGTAGCCCCGTCGGCATTCCCCGGTAGGGGCGCCTCAGACAGTAAGCAATAAACTTACTCCTCCCCAAAGAGGGGAGGCAAAGCCTGGGAGGGTGCACCTCCTAGAACTGCACAGGACCAGACACCCCCCCCCCCAATAGACTGGCGTAAATCCAGACCCAAAGGCCCGGACGATACCGGTTTATTAGGTGGGGTAAAAAAAAAAAAAAAAGTGTTGAACCTCCACTGTCCAGTGAACGACAGTGTAGATGTACACGTTTACCTGAGCCGTCCAGGTAAACCATCAGTTATAGTCGTTGTAAAATCAGGTAACTTATATAAGTGCTTAAGGCTGGAAAAGCTGACACACTATGACTGAGTTTCCTGCCTGGCTTGAGGGTGGGCGATGCGGGGTGGACAGAGGGTGTGAGGGGTGGAGTTGTGGGATAGAGACACAGGACCCTTTGTTGTTGTGTCAGTGGATCACTGTATCATGTTTGCCCGGCTATAGTGTTTGACTAGTAATTTGAGTTTATGCGCTCATGCCACAGTACTTGACAGGTTTGGTAAGCATCTCAACCCCCACCCGACCCCACCACCCGCACCTCCCCCTCCCCATGATTTACCCACCTTTTCTCTCCCCTCACACACACCTACACCAAAAAATAGAATAAAGAGGTCCTGAGCTGGGCTGTCAAAAGTCACTTTATTGCTATTGTCAACATGACTGTTTTTCTTCCTCCTCCACCTCTCTCCCCCTCTCTATCTCCCCCTCTCTATCTCCCTCTCCAACCCTATTCTATCTCTTCTTATACCCTTTCGCTCACCCTCCTTATCATCTTATTTAGTAGTACTGAGCACTCCTCATTCCAGAGGGGAGATACTGGCGCTGCTTGCCATTCCTGGCTGGATTTTATATCTTATTAACTGTCCATACCCGGCGTTGCTCGGGAGTGTTGTTATTGTATTTTTTATGTTGCGTCTTTTTCTAACAAACTCGACCGAAAGATATCGTAATGTTTACAACTGAACTCTGAAATCCTATGAAAAATAAAAATCTAATGAAAACAAAATTTCGTAAACTTTGAATGCACCATCCCCGTTTCATTTAGTAAACATGACATTTTCCTGTGATGGGTCAACCGAACACACATACTCATGCACTCAAAAAGGAACGCTAAGTAATTAAGGTGACTAAAATAGGAACTAAACTGTAATGTATTGAATGTTTGTAAAGTAATTTAGGTGACTGAAATAGGGACTAAACTGTGATGTATTGAATGTTTGGAAAGTAATTTAGGTGACTAAAATAGGAACTAAACTGTGATGTATTGAATGTTTGGAAAGTAATTTAGGTGACTAAAATAGGAACTAAACTGTGATGTATTGAATGTTTGGAAAGTAATTTAGGTGACTAAAATAGGAACTAAACTGTAATGTATTGAATGTTTGGAAAGTAATTTAGGTGACTAAAATAGGAACTAAACTGTGATGTATTGAATGTTTGGAAAATAATTTAGGTGACTAAAATAGGAACTAAACTGTAATGTATTGAATGTTTGGAAAGTAATTTAGGTGACTAAAATAGGAACTAAACTGTAATGTATTGAATGTTTGGAAAATAATTTAGGTGACTAAAATAGGAACTAAACTGTGATGTATTGAATGTTATGAAAGTAATTTAGGTGACTAAAATAGGAACTAAACTGTAATGTATTGAATGTTTGGAAAGTAATTTAGGTGACTAAAATAGGAACTAAACTGTAATGTATTGAATGTTTGGAAAGTAATTTAGGTGACTAAAATAGGAACTAGACTGTGATGTATTGAATGTTTGGAAAGTAATTTAGGTAACTAAAATAGGAACTAAACTGTAATGTATTGAATGTTTGGAAAGTAATTTAGGTGACTAAAATAGGAACTAAACTGTGATGTATTGAATGTTTGGAAAGTAATTTAGGTGACTAAAATAGGAACTAGACTGTAATGTATTGAATGTTTCGAAAGTAATTTAGGTGACTAAAATAGGAACTAAACTGTAATGTATTGAATGTTTGGAAAGTAATTTAGGTGACTAAAATAGGAACTAAACTGTAATGTATTGAATGTTTGGAAAGTAATTTAGGTGACTAAAATAGGAACTAGACTGTAATGTATTGAATGTTTCGAAAGTAATTTAGGTGACTAAAATAGGAACTAAACTGTAATGTATTGAATGTTTGGAAAGTAATTTAGGTGACTAAAATAGGAACTAAACTGTAATGTATTGAATGTTTGGAAAGTAATTTAGGTGACTAAAATAGGAACTAGACTGTAATGTATTGAATGTTTCGAAAGTAATTTAGGTGACTAAAATAGGAACTAAACTGTAATGTATTGAATGTTTGGAAAATAATTTAGGTGACTAAAATAGGAACTAAACTGTAATGTATTGAATGTTTGGAAAGTAATTTAGGTGACTAAAATAGGAACTAGACTGTAATGTATTGAATGTTTCGAAAGTAATTTAGGTGACTAAAATAGGAACTAAACTGTAATGTATTGAATGTTTGGAAAGTAATTTAGGTGACTAAAATAGGAACTAAACTGTAATGTATTGAATGTTTGGAAAGTAATTTAGGTGACTAAAATAGGAACTAGACTGTAATGTATTGAATGTTTCGAAAGTAATTTAGGTGACTAAAATAGGAACTAAACTGTAATGTATTGAATGTTTGGAAAGTAATTTAGGTGACTAAAATAGGAACTAAACTGTAATGTATTGAATGTTTGGAAAGTAATTTAGGTGACTAAAATAGGAACTAGACTGTAATGTATTGAATGTTTCGAAAGTAATTTAGGTGACTAAAATAGGAACTAAACTGTAATGTATTGAATGTTTGGAAAGTAATTTAGGTGACTAAAATAGGAACTAAACTGTAATGTATTGAATGTTTGGAAAGTAATTTAGGTGACTAAAATAGGAACTAAACTGTAATGTATTGAATGTTTGGAAAGTAATTTAGGTGACTAAAATAGGAACTAAACTGTAATGTATTGAATGTTTGGAAAGTAATTTAGGTGACTAAAATAGGAACTAGACTGTAATGTATTGAATGTTTCGAAAGTAATTTAGGTAACTAAAATAGGAACTAAACTGTAATGTATTGAATGTTTCGAAAGTAATTTAGGTGACTAAAATAGGAACTAAACTGTAATGTATTGAATGTTTCGAAAGTAATTTAGGTAACTAAAATAGGAACTAAACTGTAATGTATTGAATGTTTGGAAAGTAATTTAGGTGACTAAAATAGGAACTAAACTGTGATGTATTGAATGTTTGGAAAGTAATTTAGGTGACTAAAATAGGAACTAGACTGTAATGTATTGAATGTTTCGAAAGTAATTTAGGTGACTAAAATAGGAACTAAACTGTAATGTATTGAATGTTTGGAAAGTAATTTAGGTGACTAAAATAGGAACTAGACTGTAATGTATTGAATGTTTCGAAAGTAATTTAGGTGACTAAAATAGGAACTAAACTGTAATGTATTGAATGTTTGGAAAGTAATTTAGGTGACTAAAATAGGAACTAGACTGTAATGTATTGAATGTTTCGAAAGTAATTTAGGTGACTAAAATAGGAACTAAACTGTAATGTATTGAATGTTTGGAAAATAATTTAGGTGACTAAAATAGGAACTAAACTGTAATGTATTGAATGTTTGGAAAGTAATTTAGGTGACTAAAATAGGAACTAGACTGTAATGTATTGAATGTTTCGAAAGTAATTTAGGTGACTAAAATAGGAACTAAACTGTAATGTATTGAATGTTTGGAAAGTAATTTAGGTGACTAAAATAGGAACTAAACTGTAATGTATTGAATGTTTGGAAAGTAATTTAGGTGACTAAAATAGGAACTAGACTGTAATGTATTGAATGTTTCGAAAGTAATTTAGGTGACTAAAATAGGAACTAAACTGTAATGTATTGAATGTTTGGAAAGTAATTTAGGTGACTAAAATAGGAACTAAACTGTAATGTATTGAATGTTTGGAAAGTAATTTAGGTGACTAAAATAGGAACTAGACTGTAATGTATTGAATGTTTCGAAAGTAATTTAGGTGACTAAAATAGGAACTAAACTGTAATGTATTGAATGTTTGGAAAGTAATTTAGGTGACTAAAATAGGAACTAAACTGTAATGTATTGAATGTTTGGAAAGTAATTTAGGTGACTAAAATAGGAACTAAACTGTGATGTATTGAATGTTTGGAAAGTAATTTAGGTGACTAAAATAGGAACTAGACTGTAATGTATTGAATGTTTCGAAAGTAATTTAGGTAACTAAAATAGGAACTAAACTGTAATGTATTGAATGTTTCGAAAGTAATTTAGGTGACTAAAATAGGAACTAAACTGTAATGTATTGAATGTTTCGAAAGTAATTTAGGTAACTAAAATAGGAACTAAACTGTAATGTATTGAATGTTTGGAAAGTAATTTAGGTGACTAAAATAGGAACTAAACTGTGATGTATTGAATGTTTGGAAAGTAATTTAGGTGACTAAAATAGGAACTAGACTGTAATGTATTGAATGTTTCGAAAGTAATTTAGGTGACTAAAATAGGAACTAAACTGTAATGTATTGAATGTTTGGAAAGTAATTTAGGTGACTAAAATAGGAACTAAACTGTAATGTATTGAATGTTTGGAAAGTAATTTAGGTGACTAAAATAGGAACTAGACTGTAATGTATTGAATGTTTCGAAAGTAATTTAGGTGACTAAAATAGGAACTAAACTGTAATGTATTGAATGTTTGGAAAGTAATTTAGGTGACTAAAATAGGAACTAAACTGTAATGTATTGAATGTTTGGAAAGTAATTTAGGTGACTAAAATAGGAACTAAACTGTAATGTATTGAATGTTTGGAAAGTAATTTAGGTGACTAAAATAGGAACTAAACTGTAATGTATTGAATGTTTGGAAAATAATTTAGGTGATTAATATAGGAACTAAACTGTGATGTATTGAATGTTTGGAAAATAATTTAGGTGACTAAAATAGGAACTAAACTGTGATGTATTGAATGTTTGGAAAATAATTTAGGTGACTAAAATAGGAACTAAACTGTAATGTATTGAATGTTTGGAAAATAATTTAGGTGACTAAAATAGGAACTAAACTGTAATGTATTGAATGTTTGGAAAATAATTTAGGTGACTAAAATAGGAACTAAACTGTGATGTATTGAATGTTTGGAAAGTAATTTAGGTGACTAAAATAGGAACTAAACTGTAATGTATTGAATGTTATGAAAGTAATTTAGGTGACTAAAATAGGAACTAAACTGTAATGTATTGAATGTTTGGAAAATAATTTAGGTGACTAAAATAGGAACTAAACTGTGATGTATTGAATGTTTGGAAAATAATTTAGGTGACTAAAATAGGAACTAAACTGTAATGTATTGAATGTTTGGAAAATAATTTAGGTGACTAAAATAGGAACTAAACTGTGATGTATTGAATGTTTGGAAAATAATTTAGGTGACTAAAATAGGAACTAAACTGTAATGTATTGAATGTTTGGAAAATAATTTAGGTGACTAAAATAGGAACTAAACTGTGATGTATTGAATGTTTGGAAAATAATTTAGGTGACTAAAATAGGAACTAAACTGTAATGTATTGAATGTTTGGAAAATAATTTAGGTGACTAAAATAGGAACTAAACTGTGATGTATTGAATGTTTGGAAAATAATTTAGGTGACTAAAATAGGAACTAAACTGTAATGTATTGAATGTTTGGAAAATAATTTAGGTGACTAAAATAGGAACTAAACTGTGATGTATTGAATGTTTGGAAAATAATTTAGGTGACTAAAATAGGAACTAAACTGTAATGTATTGAATGTTTGGAAAATAATTTAGGTGACTAAAATAGGAACTAAACTGTGATGTATTGAATGTTTGGAAAATAATTTAGGTGACTAAAATAGGAACTAAACTGTAATGTATTGAATGTTTGGAAAATAATTTAGGTGACTAAAATAGGAACTAAACTGTGATGTATTGAATGTTTGGAAAATAATTTAGGTGACTAAAATAGGAACTAAACTGTAATGTATTGAATGTTTGGAAAATAATTTAGGTGACTAAAATAGGAACTAAACTGTGATGTATTGAATGTTTGGAAAATAATTTAGGTGACTAAAATAGGAACTAAACTGTAATGTATTGAATGTTTGGAAAATAATTTAGGTGACTAAAATAGGAACTAAACTGTGATGTATTGAATGTTTGGAAAATAATTTAGGTGACTAAAATAGGAACTAAACTGTAATGTATTGAATGTTTGGAAAATAATTTAGGTGACTAAAATAGGAACTAAACTGTGATGTATTGAATGTTTGGAAAATAATTTAGGTGACTAAAATAGGAACTAAACTGTAATGTATTGAATGTTTGGAAAATAATTTAGGTGACTAAAATAGGAACTAAACTGTGATGTATTGAATGTTTGGAAAATAATTTAGGTGACTAAAATAGGAACTAAACTGTAATGTATTGAATGTTTGGAAAATAATTTAGGTGACTAAAATAGGAACTAAACTGTGATGTATTGAATGTTTGGAAAATAATTTAGGTGACTAAAATAGGAACTAAACTGTAATGTATTGAATGTTTGGAAAATAATTTAGGTGACTAAAATAGGAACTAAACTGTGATGTATTGAATGTTTGGAAAATAATTTAGGTGACTAAAATAGGAACTAAACTGTGATGTATTGAATGTTTGGAAAATAATTTAGGTGACTAAAATAGGAACTAAACTGTGATGTATTGAATGTTTGGAAAATAATTTAGGTGACTAAAATAGGAACTAAACTGTAATGTATTGAATGTTTGGAAAATAATTTAGGTGACTAAAATAGGAACTAAACTGTGATGTATTGAATGTTTGGAAAATAATTTAGGTGACTAAAATAGGAACTAAACTGTAATGTATTGAATGTTTGGAAAATAATTTAGGTGACTAAAATAGGAACTAAACTGTGATGTATTGAATGTTTGGAAAATAATTTAGGTGACTAAAATAGGAACTAAACTGTGATGTATTGAATGTTTGGAAAATAATTTAGGTGACTAAAATAGGAACTAAACTGTGATGTATTGAATGTTTGGAAAATAATTTAGGTGACTAAAATAGGAACTAAACTGTAATGTATTGAATGTTTGGAAAATAATTTAGGTGACTAAAATAGGAACTAAACTGTGATGTATTGAATGTTTGGAAAGTAATTTAGGTGACTAAAATAGGAACTAAACTGTGATGTATTGAATGTTTGGAAAGTAATTTACTCCGAGATAAAAACAATAATTGGTTATGTTATTGTAACCTGGTTTCACCATCTGAACTGGAGTCGTAACGTAATCATGGCTGATGGAACAAGAACAATCTACACCCGTGAATTAAATAAGGGGTTCAGTTTAAAATTCCGTATAAATTCCCGAGTTTGACATAAATATTCCCACGTTTGAAAAGATGCACCTGAAGAAGATCGGATGTTGTGAGAATAACATCCCAGATGAGAATAGTAACATTTTTAGAATACGCCCGTTCAATCGTATCGTTTAGCCATGAAAATATGATACAGAAGTGTGACATACAAACTAATTGATGGACACGTAGATCCTCATCATGGGTCGCTTGTTATCAAATGCTACGCATTGTAGGGTCTTCTCACATAGTATGTATACAACATTGCAGATTGACACTATTTTGAACATTGTCCTGCGACTCATGCCACCATCTGATTTTAAAAATCTCAAGCAGCAAATCGCTAAAGTGCTCAATTTATTAAAATCAATATATTAAGTGGCAAACGTACCAAGATTTGCGCTAGAATAGAATATCAATAAACAATTGAATGTTGAATAAACAATTAATTTGGATGATTCAGGAGTAAAACAGTTTGGTAACATCGCTCATCAGCGAGAAAATGTCTCATTCGTCGTCAATTTTTATGACCAACGGATGCAATTTGGTGACAATTTTTATGACCAACGGATGCAATTTGGTGACAATTTGGTGACAATTTGGTGACAATTTGGTGACAATTTTTATGACCAACGGTGACAATTTGGTGACAATTTGGTGACAATTTTTATGACCAACGGTGACAATTTGGTGACAATTTGGTGACAATTTGGTGACAATTTGGTGACAATTTGGTGACAATTTGGTGACAATTTGGTGACAATTTTTATGACCAACGGTGACAATTTGGTGACAATTTGGTGACAATTTTTATGACCAACGGTGACAATTTGGTGACAATTTGGTGACAATTTGGTGACAATTTGATGACAATTTGGTGGCAATTTGGTGACAATTTGGTGACAATTTGATGACAATTTGGTGACAATTTTTATGACCAACGGTGACAATTTGGTGACAATTTGGTGACAATTTGGTGACAATTTGATGACAATTTGGTGGCAATTTGGTGACAATTTGGTGACAATTTGGTGACAATTTGGTGACAATTTGGTGGCAATTTGGTGACAATTTGGTGGCAATTTGGTGACAATTTGGTGACAATTTGGTGACAATTTGGTGACAATTTGGTGACAATTTGGTGGCAATTTGGTGACAATTTGGTGACAATTTGGTGGCAATTTGGTGGCAATTTGGTGACAATTTGGTGACAATTTGGTGGCAATTTGGTGACAATTTGGTGGCAATTTGGTGACAATTTGGTGACAATTTGGTGACAATTTTGTGACAATTTGGTGACAATTTGGTGGCAATTTGGTGACAATTTGGTGACAATTTGGTGACAATTTGGTGACAATTTGGTGGCAATTTGGTGACAATTTGGTGACAATTTGGTGACAATTTGGTGACAATTTGGTGGCAATTTGGTGACAATTTGGTGACAATTTGGTGACAATTTGGTGACAATTTGGTGACAATTTGGTGACAATTTTTATGACCAACGGTGACAATTTGGTGACAATTTGGTGACAATTTGGTGACAATTTTTATGACCAACGGTGACAATTTGGTGACAATTTGGTGACAATTTTTATGACCAACGGTGACAATTTGGTGACAATTTGGTGACAATTTGGTGACAATTTGATGACAATTTGGTGGCAATTTGGTGACAATTTGGTGACAATTTGGTGACAATTTTTATGACCAACGGTGACAATTTGGTGACAATTTGGTGACAATTTGGTGACAATTTGATGACAATTTGGTGGCAATTTGGTGACAATTTGGTGACAATTTGGTGACAATTTGGTGGCAATTTGGTGACAATTTGGTGGCAATTTGGTGACAATTTGGTGACAATTTGGTGACAATTTGGTGACAATTTGGTGGCAATTTGGTGACAATTTGGTGACAATTTGGTGGCAATTTGGTGACAATTTGGTGGCAATTTGGTGACAATTTGGTGACAATTTGGTGACAATTTGGTGACAATTTGGTGGCAATTTGGTGACAATTTGGTGACAATTTGGTGACAATTTGGTGACAATTTGGTGGCAATTTGGTGACAATTTGGTGACAATTTGGTGACAATTTGGTGACAATTTGGTGACAATTTGGTGACAATTTGGTGACAATTTTCAGTCAAGTTTCCACTAATTAGTGCACGACTCTCATCTGTGAGCGCAAAAAAAAATTGTTGTAACGATTACGTGCATATCAGATCTTGTTTCCGGTCAAGAGTTTAGATTTTTTATATGTTAACAAAAAAAATAAAATATTATGTTTCAGAATTTTGTGATGAGGATCGATAATTTGTATTATTTCGATAATTTTTATTATTTCGATAATTTTTATTATTTCGATAATTTTTGATTATTTCAATAATTTGTAATATTTCAGCAATTTGTAATATTTTGATAATTTGTAATATTTTGATAATTTGTATTATTTCGACAATTTGTAATATTTCAATAATCTGTAATATTTTGATAATTTGGATTATTTCGATAATTTTGGATTATTTCGATAATTTGTATTATTTCGATAATTTGTAATATTTCGATAATTTGTAATATTTCTGATAATTTGTATTATTTCGATAATTTGTAATATTTCGATAATTTGTAATATTTCGAAAATTTTTAATATTTCGAAAATTTTTAATATTTCGAAAATTTGTAATATTCGATAATTTTTAATATTTCGATAATTTGTAATATTTCGATAATTTGTAATATTTCGATAATTTGTAATATTTCGATAATTTTGTATTATTTTGATAATTTGTAATATTTTAATAATTTGGATTATTTCGATATTTCGATAATTCGAACTACTGTTTTCATCTTGGACGTTATTCTCATGGCGTTCCGACCGATATAATCTCCGACCTTCTTCAGGAGCATCTTGTCGAACTCGGGAATCTGTACGGAATTTCGAACGGGATGCTTTGTTTAATCCACACATGGAGTTAAATCATCCAAAAACGTTGTGAGAATAACATCCAAGTTGAGAACAGTAGTCCGAATCCTCCAAATAAAATAAAAAATAACGTTTTTTTCTTAATTGAAAAAAAACAAAAAAAAACCCAAAACTTTGAATCATTTCAAACGAGGCTAATCGTTGCGCATTTTAGAAAGAACGATCACCAGCTAAAAGGGGACACAAAATGTTGTCTTTCAACAAACATGCATGAAAAGGGGGGGAGGGGGGGGGACATGCTTGGGAGGAGGGGGGGGGGCACATGAAAGGGCGAACTAGTGGAAATAACACCGAAACAAAAATGTGTGTAGCATTTAGAAATATCTTATGTGAAGCAAGTACAGTTACACGACAACAGACTTATGAAATTAGTTGCGTCCAACAAACAAAAACATTTTGAAAGCAGCATTCTATTTAAACAATCCTACTAAAACACAATGACTAGCTTTTAAATATAAAACACAATGACTAGCTTTTATATATATATATATATATATATATATATATATATATATATATATATATATATATATATATATATTCATTGAAAATAATTGAGTAATCAAAGTAAGTGTGGTTAGAGCAGGAAGTAAAAATAATAAAAGAAAAAATAGCAATTGACATGATGCATCGGACAAATATAAAAATGTGTGACTCAATGTTCTAACATATAAAGTTATCTTGTCGGATTTTCAGAGTCACACCCAAATAGCATTTAAGTTGATAAGTTAAACTTTGCTTCTGACGAGTCCACATACGTTTGTTCTTGCTGCGCTATTCTATGAGCAATAACGGACTTCGCTACAATGTATTTCAAAATTGACTTAGTCCGGCCCAGATAATCTGATATGAAATATTTTTAACTAATAACCAAAAAAATGAAATCCAGCAAAGAGGATAAGAGTTGTCTCCCTTACAACTAACATTTTATTTCTTTTTCTGTATAAGTTTAAAAGATGTGCAAAGAAATAAAAATTTAAAACACTAAAATGACTCCAGATAGACACTTGAAAACCAGTTTGATCCTGGCAATTAGCTCGTTCCTGGTGTTGCAGGCGGTATGGTTGGTGTCTTTCTCAACTGCACTCCACACATAATAGTCCATGGGGTTGCAGTTAGATGAGTTGGGGGCCAGATGTTCAAACTGCTGAAGTTGTGAATGTTCTTAGACAGCTACTTCTGGGTTTTCTCGGAGGTGTGATACAGAGCAAAGTCCTGCTCCCATACGTATGGCCTTCTAACAGCCACTCTCTCCAGTCAGCGCTTGGTAACAGTGGACCGCAACTCAATATAGACATCTGAATTGAGTCGTAGTCTCTTTTCGAAGATGTGGGGTAGCATAATGCGGTTTTCATTGGAAACAAAAAAAAACATCAGAGTTTGAGGGGATTTGGTGTTCACGCTGCATAGGATTTTGTTCTGCACATTGTGCAACTGGTCCCAAGAAGAACTGCAACTGTTCTTTGCAGCTTCTGGATGAATTTTGTTGTGCGGACACAGTCAGAATGTCTGCTATGATCCTTCCTGCTAGCCACTGCTTCCAGATCTCCATCGCAATTCTCCAGCTTCAAGAAGTACTGAGCTGCACCTAAGATTTCCGAAGAATTTTTGAATCATCGGAACATTCTCTTCGAATGTTCCGATGCTTTCCTGTCGTCCATCATCTCCAACGCTCACGCCCAGCAACAGAAGCAGCTAGTAAATACTTCAAATAATTCTGAAATAAAAGAATATCAAAAATTTTACTCATAATTGTGGAAGGATGTTCATACCTTTCCCAATAGTATTACAGCATGAATGAATGCAACAGGTACTTATATTATTTGTTTAATATATAAAGTAAAGTTAGTTTCTCGAATCTTTGTGGTTTGATTCTGATTGCCCAGTTTTTGGAAGAATATTGATAAATGTATTTCGATTTAATTACTTTCCAAGAATAATTTATCCATCTCGGAAGATTTTTTAAATGGACGCATTTTTCAATAATGACCTAAATAGCAGCAGCAGACATGTGGCTGAAAAAGAAGGGAAAAATCTCAATATTCTTTTCACTTCCTTTCCCTCCTTTCTTTCGTTGCAACAGGGGGACAGGGGGACAGGGGGACAGTAGTGTAGTTTATGGATTGTGTTAATAGCTTCATTATATCCTACTTGGCCCATGGGTCAATCACGCGCTGTTCATAGAGTCCGGGTCTGTGAGTATGAGCTTCAACCGACTCTGATTTTATTCCAAAATGAACTTAGACATTTCAAAAAACTGAAAAGAATGTTTAGTTTTGGTTATATTTTCTTTGTTCTTTTTTAATGATTTTCTTTCAA
>OY744532.1:109469582-109519582 GCA_963556195.1 Sepiola atlantica | reverse complement strand
GTAGTAGTGGTAGTAGTGGTAGTAGTGGTAGTATTAGTAATGATGATGGTGATAGAATTATAATTGTAATCCTCCTATGATTCTCCTATAATGTCAAGGGGGCTTCATATTAAATTTTGTACACTTCTGACCAATAGATTTGGAGCCTATACATAATATTACACAATATCTGTAGGTATTTCTACGTAATCAGCACTTGAAGGTGATTATTCTTGACTGATTTGATCAATAAACTCATCAAACAAAAATCCTACTCACCTGTTGGCTTCAACAATTTGAATGCATGAAACCACATGCGATCCCGTTGGCCAATAATTCCATCATCATCATCATCATCATCATCATCATCATCATCACCATCACCATCATCATCATCATCATCATCACCATCACCATCATCATCACCATCATCATCATCATCATCATCATCATCATCATCATCATCACCCTCACCATCATCATCATCATTATTAACATAACACACATGAGTTCCATAAGGTGTCCAATTACTCGTGTAACAACCGTAGAGGGTTTTTAAAAAAAAATTTTTTTTAACATTGTTCACCCCAAACAAGGCAAGACACCACTGTCGACGTAAAGGGGCTACTGAGAAAAAAAGGGAGAGGTTCGGGGGGGGGGGGGGGGTCAACCTAAATTGGGATCTGCTCAGTGAGATGTCTGTTTACATTAGTTATACATTTCTGCATGTCAGTATCGTCGAGGAAACAGGGGGCAGGGAGGAAGTTCCAGAGGCCAGCAGCACGAGGAAAGAAGCTATTTGAGTAGAAAGTTCTCTGGCATCTGGGGACATCCACAGTGAATGGATGGCATTTAGCTGATTTTCGAGTTGGTCTAATGAATTTACGTCGAGGAGGCACCAGAGTAGCCAATTCATCGGAACATAATCCATTGAAGTATTTGTAAAACAAGTACAAGGATGCTACATTGCGGTGATGGAAACGGGGTTATTAAAATCTAGTTCTCAGTTGATTGACTCGGCAAATGACAACACGAAAACGCAACTATCATTTGGCGGCTTCTCCTCCTCCTTTAACTTCCAGCTTCCCATTTCATCTCTTGAATATTTTAGCGTATCTGCTGAGTTTCAGAATAGATGTCAGGAAAAAGAAAAGAGTTTCTATTTTTAGACAAGGGGTATTTGTCGCCAACTCAGTTTTGAACTTTATCAATTCAAGTTATTTCCTTATCATTGTTGTAAAGCGACACTCCATACGCTGAGTAGCCCTTATTTTTGGTTATCTAAACAGCTCCCCACTTTCATAAAAAATACCTATGTATCTAAACAGCTCCCCACTTTCATAAAAAATACCTATGTATCTAAACAGCTCCCCACTTTCATAAAAAATACCTATGTATCTAAACAGCTCCCCACTTTTATAAAAAATACCTATGTATCTAAACAGCTCCCCACTTTCATAAAAAATACCTATGTATCTAAACAGCTCCCCACTTTCATAAAAAATACCTATGTATCTAAACAGCTCCCCACTTTCATAAAAAATACCTATGTATCTAAACAGCTCCCCACTTTCATAAAAAATACCTATGTATCTAAACAGCTCCCCACTCATACAGACTTCTGTCTACTTATAAAACAACTACTCTAGTTTCCTAAAGAACAACAACTGTCTTATCTTAACTACTGACTCTTCTAAAGAAGTTACCAATTTACCCAAACCCTAACCCTAACCCTAAACCCTTAACCCTAACCATAACTTCCTTCAAACCAAGGAAACAAAGTTCAAGTGGAAAAATGTTTTCTCCTTAAATTTATGAAGGATTTTGGTGTGGGAATTCAGTTTATCTTCATTCATCAATTTTTATCCAATAAAATTGGAGCCCCCTCCCTCCTCCCCGTCTCTCATGACTGTTGTTGTTGTTGTTGTTGTTGAGAAAATCGAACTTCTGCATAAGGCTCACAAAGATCGTGCCTCGGGATTGTCTGGTCTTCGTTTTATCTGTTGCATCTGTTTATATGACCAAACAGATCAGACAGACGTCTTTAGATGTCATTCTGTCTTTCAAAAGTATATCATTAGGCACAAGGCCATTAAATTAGAGAAGGCGCAGCTTTTGTTGTTTTCTTATAACTAGCGGACGCATTCATTGACTCATGTATTCGGTATTTTTATTTACCCATCACATTCATACTATTTATTCACCATAATACCACATTCACTTAATGGGTTTCATCTTGCCGTTATTTTCCATTATTTAAAATTCAATTGTTTTTAAAATTAACGAAGCTGTTTGGGAAACAATGATCGATTTCAGAAACCAACATTTATTGGGTGTTTTCACTCTGCAAATTTGCTGCAGATGGTGGCACTCTGTTGCAATACTGACACCAAGTGCATTAGACATTTCTCAGACACTTTGACGTGTGTTGTTTTTTTTTTCAACAATTGCTTTCAAACGTTCATTGTCAAGAGTGCATGGCCGTCCTCTACCTTCTCTGTTTTCAAGGCTCTGGAATTTCTGAAACCACCTTCATATTGCCAGATCACTTGTGGGTCCTTCACTCCGGATCTGTTAATTTGGGAGGTTATTTGATAATCATGCAAGAACTCATGCAAGAAAAGGTATATGCATTTCTTTATTCTTGTATATAAAGTAAAGTCGATTTTCCCCTATTGCTTTGACTAAAATAGCTTACAGGTACATGTTGAAAACTGTTCAGTCAGTTTGTTTGGGCAAATATTGGTCCATGTTGTTAAAAAAAAAAAAATCTTTTTATTTTCAATTGATTTTATATTTGATCCTGATCAATATTTCATTTTTTTTTAGTCATGAATAAAAAAGAGGAAAGAGTCTTCACTTCCAAATTCACATGTACGCATAGTCTACCCATGGATACCGGGAGGGAGGGGGATAAGACAAATCTTTAAAGATTCACCGGTAAAAAAGAGGAAAAGGAAATGTTTTATTTTCTTTTTTGCTGTTTTTCTCTCTCCTTTCTTTCATTGCATTTGACTGACTGGGGGTGGGGGAGGTAAAGAAAAGGAGGGAAAATGCAGAAAGAATGACGCCTGTTCTGGTTTTAATCAATATTCGATTGTATGTGTGAGAGAGAGAGAATGAATGAATTCAGTTGCTCAGACAAACAGAAGTTGCGAGTTCGAACCTCACTGGCGGTAAAAGTATATTTACTCTGCTGATTTTGTCCCAAAATAAACTGTAAAATTTCAAAGTACAATATTACACAGATTGTTTCGCTGTACAGTAATCCACACACTTTGCAGAAATTGGTGACGCCAGGTAGCCCTGTAAGTTCATTATAAAGGACTTATATTCTTCAAAATTTTATTCTGAAAGAAATCATTGGAAAATTTATTAACAAATACACACCAATTATTTATAAAGCATGTGAGATAAAATGGAAAAGGGATGATCAAAAACTCAACGTTTCACCTAACTGTTACGGGGGAGGATGGGCTATCAAGATGGCAAAGCAAAAAAATCTTTTGAGACTTTTTCGATTTGTCACTCTTGATAAAGCCCTCGAACAGTTAGGCGAAACGTTGAGATGTCGAGAACCTACCGTGGAAATAGCGATAGAGTAGAGAAAGACTAGCAATGTCTCTTCTGTGAGAAAGTGGCTGTAGAGAAAAGATCATCTTCTGTTAGATTGGAAAGTCGATGGTGTACTCTGTCGATATCAGAAAGAGTGCTCTGGGCGGCACCTCCCCAGATGTGGCAGCAATACTCCATTTGAGGACGGATCTGGATTTAATGGTTTGAATTTTTACAATTTACCTTAAAAGAAAAAGATCAAACGTTTTCGCTTTTCAAACTTTGGATAATTCCAATATCCTTTCAATCCGAACAGTAGCGAGGAGTTCGATTACCAATTCGGTTTTAAAAAACACATTTGCGCCATATCTTGCATCCTCAAACAGTTTTTTAAAAAAAAATGTGACCTTTACAAAATACTGGGTCACACATTATCTTTAACTATAAACGTATAAAATAATTAAAAAAAGATTTATTGCGATGTTAACGTCAACGTTCTACGCGAATTATTTTTTAGATTAAAAAATACAAAAATCAAGTTTAGAACATATTTTCGACATATTGGATTTCTTAAGAAAAAAATAATTCGTTGTGAGGTATTTAGCGGTCGGAGGTGGCTTTATTTTTCTAGAAATTGAAAATAAAAAAAATGGGACTCGAAAAGTTGGCTTATATGACATTAATTCAATTTTTGAGGGGTAGAGGTCAGTAGAGGTCATGAAAGTGACCAAAAATGTCTGTGTTACTTAATAAACAAATACAATAAGTTAAAATGAATGAATGAATGGGCATTTCATTCGAATTGGATAATTCCTTGTTTTTTTTTGGGGGGGGGGGGCGATGTTTCTGACAATGGGGAAAGAATTGCTGTTTTCTGGGGCAACTGTTGTTTAGTGTGAGCGTTATGTGGAGATGCTTTGAGTATATATAAACAAACTATGGTAAACAGCTGATGATCCCTGTTTTAATATTTCACGCTTAAGTTAAGGTCCCCTGTTTTTGTTTCACTGTTAGATACTTGAATCCCCCTTTTTTTATTTATGAATTTTCCAACGAATGCTAAGTCTGCGATATCTTGGATTTAGTTAGTTTCTCTGGGAATTTAAACTGCATTTTTCTTTTGTTTAAAATGACTCAAAGCTTCTTTAGACATTATATATATATATATATATATATATATATATATATATATATATATATATATATATATATATATATATAAGAGATAGAAGAAAAAAAGAGTGATAAATATGCGACGATTGTCCAAATTTATTTCAAATTTCAATTGTTCAATGCAAGTTGTATTCAGTAATAAACTAGTGTTTATTATTCTTTCCTTAAGCCAAGGCTTTTCAAAGATCGATATCTTATCATCAGAGGAGAAATATATATATATATATAATATATATATATATATATATATATATATATATATATAAGTATGTGAATGTATATAAAAAATAATGTGAAAAAAAGTTTATATTGTGTTATAACTTTTTATTTTTTTTATTTTTTTATTTATTTTTATTTTTATTTTTTTATATTTTGACGTGTAGGAATATGAATTGTTCTTTCTGTAAAGAAAAATAGGTTTTTCTTGTTGATGGTAGGGAGAACAAAATTTTCGACTGATGCCTTCAGTCTTCGTCAGTGTTTGGGGTTTGCGTGTGTACGGTGGGAGGTTTCCCCAGGCAATGATATATATATATATATATATATATATATATATATATATATATATATATATATATATATATATATATATATATTGTTTTTTCTTTCTTTCCTTGTAACCATGTCACTAATGAGAGTACTGGCGATAAACGTTTTATTTGGCCTGACGCCCTGATAGTCCAAGATCCGAACGTTGGAGCAACTCCCAAGGATCCGAAGCTGTATCGTCATTTGATAAATGGATTCCGCAGTAGTTTCTGGTGGGGTCTCGCAATGTCCTTTTAGTGAGAACGGCTCTCAACATTTGAAACTTTTTAAAAAAAACTTTTTTGTGATTACCAATTTTTTTTTGTTGTTGTTTTTTTTTCGCTAATGAGTCACCACTTATCCTTGAGTAGCTTTTAGCCTTGATAAGAGTTAATGGAATGGATGGATTCTCAGTTTAATGATGAAGAATATTATGGGAGGATTGAAAATGATGAATGAATAAACAAATTTTGATGACTTATGAGGGCGATTTATTGCAAGTATTTGTTGATATTCGATTTGAAGACGACCATGTTGTAGTCCACAGGGAAGCAGTACGTTAAATCTTTGAATTAAAAACTTATTTGCTTTACTTTTAATATTGAATTAATAAGTTTTATTTGCAAGATGTTTGTAGTTAAATATTTCATTTGAAACCAGTAAAACCATTTTTGACAAAAACTATTTTCAGTAAATAGGTGTAATGTGTATATGTTTATCTATTTCTAAACTAATTAACCGATCATTATGAAATTTGGAACACAGCTGCTAGGTGTAAGGGGTCCAAATGTGGGCTATATTTCGTTTAATTTAGTTTCATGTAAAGAGGATAAAAAGGGGTGGAAGCCATTCAAGAAATTCAGATACTTTCGATTTTTGTGAAATTTTAACAATAGGTATTAGACATCAATTGATAAATATTCCCCAAATTTCAGTTTCTTTCGAGTATTTTAAAGGGGTTTTAGATTTTAAAGGACATAATCCAGGCACAACCTCCCATTTCAAAATTCCAATATTTCAGATTTGCATTAAATTTGAACGATAGTCGTTAGACACCAATTAAGCAAGATTCCTTGAATTTCAATTTCTTCTTAAGACCCCCTTAAGCTTAAGCCTTATATTTTAGATATTACCTAGAATCAAAATCATGTATGGATTTTGATCAAATTTGAATCAAGAATTCTAGACATTATATGTTTATTTTAATTTTTATAAGGGAACATAAAAGTGGTGCAAAACTGTTCAGGGAATTAATTTGGGGCTTTCTTCTAGTTGTGTCTAATATTCACTTCTGATTGTCAATATTTGGATACTGAAGTTTGAGGTACACTTCAACCAAATATTGTGTACAATAGGCATTCAAGAATTTAACAGAAATTCCCGAGTTTTGACCACAAATTCCGGACTTGGCTGAGATATGCAGATGAAGATCACCCATCTTCTTCTTCTTCTTTTTTTTTTTTTTTTTTTTATTATTATTATTATTATTATTATTATTATTATTATTATTATTATTATTATTATTATTATTATTATTATTATTATTATTATTATTATTATTATTATTATTATTCTCCTCCTCCTCCTCCTCTCCTCCTCCTCCTCCTTCCCTTTCTTCTTCTTCTTCGGCAAAATCGCTTCCTACCACTTCTTCGCTTTCTTCTAATATTCCCTAAATATGCCTAATTCCAATTTGCAGCCTTCTTCCCCCACAAAAAAGCACCGGAACCCTAACCACTAATCCTAAGACTCGGGAAACTCCACAAGTACTGACATTTTTTTGATGTCTATTGTGCATTAGTACCAATATTTATTTTAACCCAAAACACAACAACAAAAAAGTTTGGATTTAAAATGTCAAATTAGTAGATACGTACATTAGTGTTTGTTGTCTGTAAATAAATCGGAGTTCTTTTCCGAAACATACGGAATATGGATCGTCCAATGGAAGTTTCATCGGATTTTAATTTTTCATAGATAAATTATTATCATTTCTGATGACCCAAAGAAAAAAAATACAGCAATCGTTGATTTTTTATTTAGACATATGATTTCTTTCTGAATTAATTTGAGACGGCGGGGGGTGTCTGGCTTACTATTTGCTTTCTCATTTCCCCTCAACACTTGAAATGGTTTCGTCCGGCACGTTTTTTTACTCGCTAACCTTTTCATTACTGAACGGAATTACATATCCTTCTACATATTTATAAATCTACAAATAAATACACATTGGTGTTTGATAGAGGTGGCGGGTCCCAATGTACGCTGGCATTTAATTAGATACCCATCCCCCCCCCAAAGGAGGGGGTCGACGTTTTGGCTGAGATCAAAGTGTAGTATCTGTTCCGATGGATGCTACACCCCTTTGACCGGTACCTCTTGACCTTCGGACCTTGATTCCGCCGGTCTTATGGGTTTGTCCTGTGCAGTTCTAGAAGGTCCACCCTCCCAGACTTTGCCTTCTCAACCTTTGAGAAGGGGTTAGTTTATTGCTTATCGCCTGTGGCCGTCTTACTGGGAAATGCCGACGGGGCTGCCCAGGCATTTTTTTTATTTGTAGGCCAGAGTGCTTAACCTCGAGGGTGCTGGTTTTTCAATCCCACTTTCCGACCTTGTGTCACATCTTACCGCTGTGGGAAGGGGAGATAAAAAATTAAAAAGTCGAAAATTTCTGATCCCCACCCTCAAAAAACTTTTGACGGCTAGTCGAGCAATGACAGCTCCACTTTTTAGTTGTCTTAAATAAGACTTTCTTTTCTGACTCTGCGTTTTATTCTATGTAAATAATTAAAACGTACTTTCCCATTTATTTTTGTGTCTTCTCTCCAGCTTGTAAGTAAGTTAAGTAAGTACTCTCGCCAGCTTTTCGTTTGAGCCCAATCTTTCCCTCATATTCGTCGTCTACTGCAACCAAGAAATGTGGTTGGCCGACGAAGAGAGTACAAATGCGTGTGTGACGGAGAAAGTGCTCGGCTTTTTATTGTTTCAGAAAGTAGAAAAACTAAACCAGCATACGAACATAGAAATCCGTGTTTCTGATACACGCACTCCGAGAGAGAGGAGGGGGGGGGACGCGGCTTCCTTCTTAGTTGTCGCTGATATTACCACCCCCTCTGTCTAGCAGGATCTCTCTTTTTCCCCTCTCCCTTATTCTGCCTGCCTGCTTCTCTTTCTCGCCTTAGTTCTTTGTCAGCTGTGGCGTCTACCAGTACTTCCCAGATGTTGGAGGTCAAATAACAACAAAAAAAAACAAAAAAAAAAAAACAGTCGCCTTTATACCAAACTCTCCATAATTTAGCACTGGAAGGTCGTGCAAAAACCGCTCTTCTCTCGCAGTTCTCCATGTATTTCCAACGGGTTTTTACTTCGTTATTCCACACTTATGAAAGAAGTTAAGTGAGTATATATTAGTGTATATACATATATATATATATATATATATATATATATATATATATATAATCTATGTTTGCCCACCATCAGGTTGTCGTACTTCTTTACGGGTTTCCTTTTTTTCCAGCTTGAAATCGAGACACGCACGCAACAACAACAACAAACTTTTTGGGGGAATAACTTCGTCTCCTCCTTCTTAATCCTCTTAGGGGGTTCTATTTAGAACTAAAAAGAATCTTTATGTGTATGGATTATACTGAAATTTCCTTTCTTAATCCGATATCTTTTCCAATTAATCTTAATCTTGTCTATCTGTTGCTCAATCTGAAGTCAATTTCCTCCGCGATCGGATATTTTCTCGCGTCAACTCTTTCTTTTCCTGGACATTCCTTTAGTCGATGTTAAATGGCAGACGTTTTGAAATCTCGACAAACTTTCTCTTCTTCATTTCTTTGGCCAGATTAAAAAAAAAAAATAGTTTGTTCATAAAAGTAAAACTTTTCTTTCTCCGACTTCACGTTTATTCAACTTTTTAGCGTTGGCAAACTTTATAACGAATAAATCTGAAAATGTTATTTTTAATTAATTCTCTTAAGATCTCACGATTTTTTACAAGTAAAATCGTTGTCTTCGGAGTCTTGTAAACCCGACGAATTCAACCTGGCGCCGGATTTTACTCGATGTGAAGCTTCGATGTCGTATGATTAACAACTCAAAAATCGAAAAATAAACAAAAAATACACCTAATGACTGTCACTAATCTATCGAAAATTAAATTTTTGTACCGATCTGTATATTTTTATTAGCTGTATTTTTGTTTAATTTTTTATTTGGGGGCGATTATCGAGGCTTCACATCGAGTAAAATCCGCCGCCATGTTGAGTTCGTCGGGTTTACGAGACTCCGAAGGCAACAATAAAAATGTAAATAAAAACGTTTCAAAATACTTTAAAACAACAACAAAAAAAACTTATCCAAGTTTGTAGAAAAATAACTTATTTCCTTTGGTTTATGTTGCCTATTTTTCTGTTAACTATTCTTGAAAATCGCCAAAACTAAATATTTATGGCAGATTTTGATTCGTCAAGTCCATTAGTTGATACTAGAGTCAATGAGCATAAAGTCCATTGAACGCGACTTCCGTCCGTTTTAAACAAATTCTTTTGTATATTTTTCTACTTAAATTACACAATTTTTATAAAATTTATATAAATCCGAAAGTTTTAATTTCATTATAAATGTGAGGACTTAAAAATATAAAAACAATCGGTTTCAAACTTGCGGAAGTCGCGTTCAATGGACTTTTAAGCGATACTAGTTGATAATTTAATTATCGCAAACAATACTTTATTAAATTATCTACTAGTAATTTTAACATTTTCGTTTTTTGTTTTTGTTTTTGTTTTTACATTAATGAAAGCTTATTTTTCTGTCAAAGTTTTTATTTTGCGTGTAATGTTAAAACGGTAATAAAAATAAAAGAAATATATTTATATATGAAATTCGAAATGAACAACGCGACTGCCATCGATTGAATTAAAGTTGGATTCTCAAATAAAATACAATTTAATTTCACGATCAGAAATAGAATTTACGACTAATTAAATTTATCAAAAGAAGTTGGCGAAAAATCAAGCGAAGAGATTTTCCCTATGACACAGAACGATTGTCGTTGAAATAGTACGAAAAAAACAAACAAAAAACACCTGTGTTCTATTTTTAACATTTTGTTTATTTATATTTTTTTAATTATTGACTATTTTTCGGTGTTTGTGTTGGAAGACATTAAATAAATTGATTTGATTTTTTTTGTTGATTTTTTTTTGTTTGTTGAAAATTTTATCGTGGGTGTGAAACAACTTGTACGCAATTGTGTGCGTGTGTCCGTCGGCACTTCGTTCTATTAGTGCGCGTCTGTGTGTGTGTGTGAAACTTAGATATACAATATGTATACACGCGACACCCTATTTTTAAGGGGGGGGGGACTCTTTGAGATCTCAGTTTTTGGTAAATTTATAGAAGTGCACCTTTCGTATTTCGACCCCTAAAAAAAAAAGTTTCTACTTTTTTGGGCAAATTACATGTAAACAGCCTCAACAAATATCCGCGCGCGCGGATATTTGTTGAGGCTGTTTACATGTAATTTGTCCAAAAAAGTAGTAACTTTTTTTTTTTTAGGGGTCGAAAAACGAGTGGTGAGATTCGGTGGCCAACAAATGCGTGCTCACTTTACGTATAACTTATATAGGAAAGTGATCCCCCACCCCTCCTAACATCTAAAATAATAAAAAACTTCATTTTTTTTTTCATAGCGGATATTTGTTATGGATGGCTGTTTACATGTAATTTGTCAAAAAAAAGTAGAAACTTTTTTTTTAGGGGTCGAAACACGAGAGGTGAAATTCGGTGGCCAAGAAATGGGTGCTCACTTTACGTATAACTTATATAGGAAAGTGACCCCCCCTCCTAAAATCTAAAATAATAAAAATTTTCATAATTTTTTTTCATAGCGGATATTTGTTGAGGCTGTTTACATGTAATTTGCCCAAAAAAGTAGGATACTTTTTTTTTTTAGGGGTCGAAATACGAAAGGTGCACTTCTATAAATTTACCAAGTTTTTTACTGTTTTTATATACATTTGTGTCTGTCATTTTATTAAAAGTTTTTTTTTTTTTTTTTGATCTCGAATTAATGAGATTTATTAAAAAGATTGAAGAACTAAGTTTGCTGAAACTTTGACTGATTCTTTTTTTTTATATTAGAATTATTTTATTTTGTAATAAATAGTTTCAGTATACTCGTTTTTTTTATTTTTTGGGTATTTCTATTTTTTGGAAGGGACCCATAGCGAGCCGAACGATTACGGTTCACGAAACGCGCCGTAAATGGCCGAGCCGTTGTGTACACCGACATTAAATTGAATAACTTTTTCATTTTCCTTAATTAAAGGTTCTGGGTCATCAATTACCTATCGTGTTAAGAATGGGTGGTGCTTATCCAGATGAAGGGAGACATTAAAAAAAAAAAAAATTTAAACTGAGGAATATCTGTTCGATGTACGTACCTGTCACGGGCTGAATATATCCTACACCAAAAATCACGTAAATTAATCAAGTAGTTTTTATTTTATAAAAGGAAATAAAATTTTAACGATTAACGAATGAATGTACGCGCTCTGGCAATGCCTTTGCCCCATACCACCAGAAACGATGCCCAAATCAACCCCGTATGCAATAGTTAGGGTTATATCCCTTTAATATGTTGTAATGGAGGCCGTAGTTTCCAGTTATTCGTTTATCGGTAAAATTGAATTTTTATTTATAAAATAAAAACTACTCGATTAATTTACGTGTTTTTTGGTATAGGATACATTCAGCCCGTGAAAGGTACGAACATCAAACTGATATTCATCAGTTTGTTTTATTTTATTTTTTCGAATGTCTCCCTTAATCTGGATAAGTACCCAATGGGTTTAATAATTTTCGGCAAGCATATAGATCGACGTCCTCCAACATAATGCAAAAATAAATTCTGTATAAGCGATAAAAATGGTTTTATGTTTGTTTTTTTTAAATAATATTTAATGAGGAACTATTTCGAGTAAAAAATCTATTAATACGCGTGTAATCGGAAGAAAAACACCTTTGAAATGTGTAAATATACTACAAGAATGAAGTCTGAACGGCTACAAAATAGTCGAACAAACCGGAAGTACTGCCTATGCAAAACCGGAGCGTAGTAAAACAGAAACGAAACGAGCACTTTCATTATCCCAGAATTTTAATAATAACTTCGTTTCAATACTCATGGTTTACAATCCAGGTTTTCGTATGCCTGATGCCGCCATTTTCTGTTTTTGACGAAAAAAGTATTAAAACTTCTTTTTTCCTATTACTAATAATGCATTGATTTTAACTCCAAAACGTTCCCGATTTAATAATATTTAAAAAAACAAAAAAAAAACAATATAAAACCATTTTTATCGCCTATACATTTTTTATTGCAGGGGGACGTCGATCTATATGCGTGTCTAAGTTTCTTCAAATCGTTAAATGAATCAACTTCATTTATTTATTTTAACCCTATAAAATACTTATATACTTTTAAAAACTCTAACCCTAACCAAAAAGGGGCATATTTCTGTTTGTTTTTAGTGTCGTCTGCCTTTTTACATTTTGTTTGGGCATCTTTTACGAGACTCAGCAGAGTAAAAACGCTAAAAAACAAATTTACAACAAATAAAAGTAACTGTAAGCTGTAAAAGTTAGTTTCAAACTTGCATGTGCTATTTGTTTGTATTTTAAACCCGTTTGAAGTGCTATTTATTAGAAATTTATGTTCGACAGAGGGGTTTCGAAGAATTCAAAATGGCCGCTCTACGTAATAATATAGAGGCATTTTCTTTGAGAAACTAGATGTTTTAAAAAACAAGAAAATTTTTTTTAACATCTAATAAAAAGCCATTTATACTACGTAAAAATACAAACAAATTACATAGGTAAGTAGAAAAATGTCTATTCTAGACAAATTTGCAACAAGTAAAGTTGACTTATATGTTTTTAAATTCTTTCTCGTTCTTTTTTTGGACCCCGTTCGCGCCTCTGCTGAGCGTCGTAACATATACCCATATTCAGGGCGATACGGATTCCCTCCTATAGAAGCACCTTTCTTATGCTGCACAAACGTGTAGGTGGGTGCAGAAAAAAAGTTGGGTAAAACCCGAACCTAAAATGTCGAGCTAAATGGAAAAAGTGAATTCGATTCAAACAACTCTTTCGTAGATTTCGTCATTATTATGATGTCAAGTTTACAAAAATGACATTTTAATAGTCCTCAGTCAGGAGGGGGTGGGGGTAGAAACCAAGACTGAAGCAATGTTGTTGTTATTATTATTATTATTATTATTCCCACTCAGAGTGCCCTCTTTTCGGGGACCTGGATATTTTGCACCATATTAAAAGCTAACCTTGTGTCGAACTTTGCTCATGTGGTGGTGGGGGGGAGGGGCAGGTAAATAGAGATGTTTTACCTCTACCCCCTTGTCTTTCATGCCTGTAATATTTGTAAAATCGAAAATAACTTCTTTTTTTTTTTACCGATGACGTCTTTTGCTAAGACGAAATATAAAATCTTCTCTGATTGTTCTTCGTCGTCTATCCGCTTTTTCCCCCAGGTTCATCGCGTGGTTTTATCGCGCGTGCTGTAAAGTTAGTGGCATTTATAAATAAAAAGTAAAAAAAAAAATAATAATAATAATAAAAATAATAATAATAAAAACTATCGGCATTGGTGGTAAAAACTGATTTTACTTCGAGCCACAACTGGCTTTTAAGGTTGGTAGAAAGAAAGGAAAAAACTTGTTGCTGGGAAGCTAGTAAATTGAGTTTGCTAACCGAACCGGGGGGGGGGGGGGGGGGGCAGTAATTGGGTCGGGACATTTCTCGGCTGCGAGGCGGCGGGGGGGGGGGGCATATATAACGCGCACTATATATGTAATGTCAAGTTGAATAAAACAGTTGTTGAGCTTTATAGGAAGGAAGGAATATAAGTTTGTTTCTTTTTTCTTTCCATTCTCAAAAAGAAAGCTTCAAATAACTTCATTTCTCTTCTGACTGACTAGCTCTACTCAGTCGGAGTTGTCCGGGAGTTTTTTTGTTTAGTTTTTTTTTGTTTAGTTTTTTTTAAAACAAATTATTTGATTTTGAAAGTTAAATTTAATCATCATGGTATCATTAAATTATTAACCGAACCACAGTTATAAAACTCTATTTTTGTATGTTAATGTTACTTTAAATTTATGAAATTATTGGATGTTAATAGTTTCAAAAATCTGGATTTGCTAAGAATATTAACATCAAAATAACTTTCTATTCGACAGCTTAAATGCTTTCAAATCCCTTTCAAATTTCAAAGCGTCACGAAGTCTTTTGTTTCCATTATTTGCAAGATTAAAATGGCTGACTTGTTTACGAAGAACGGGAATGCATTCTGGTTGATATAACTTTGTAATTAAATTATTTTGTAAAAGCTTATTTTTATTTCGCATTTTCTGATGAAATAAATAATCGATTGCTAATTTTAAAAAAAGTAAGTTACGTAGAGGTGAGATACACATACAAACACATGAAAAATGATCACATAAGCTATTATATAAATGGCAGTTGTGTGTGTCCAACTAAAAGTTAAAAAAAAAATCTACAAAACAAACCGCCACAAAGTTGGTATTTTTTAGATCGGCGTTGCCATGGATGAATAATACTGAAAATTAACCTTTAGGGGTCAACTAGGCCAGGTTTCGTTAGGGGTGGGGGGGGGGGGTTCAGCCATTTTCAATCTTATCTCTTAAAGGAGAGGTGGATGACTTACATTCTTATTATTTTCAATACATTCAAACGATAGAGGAATGGGCTGGGGTATGTGAAAGAGGAGTGGAGGAGAGATGTGGAAAAAAGAGACGGATTGATAGAGATCGAGAGATAGGAATTTTAATAGAACCTCTTTTTTATGGTCCCGGGCAACGCCACGTAGCCTTGCTAGTTTTAATATAGAGAAAAGATTAAATAAGTGGTTCAATAGAGACCGTTAGAATATCTCTCATATTTCGCGTGGTTTAAAACCCTATTTTGGATAAAATTGTATTTTGGGAATCTTTTACGAGACTCAGCAGAGTAAAAACGCAAAAAAAACAAATTACAACAAATAAAAGTAACTGTAAGCTGTAAAAGTTAGTTTCAAACTTGCATGTGATATTTGTTTGTATTTTAAACCCGTTTGAAGTGCTATTTATTAGAAATCAATAGTTTTGACAGCGTAATTTCGAAAAACAACATGGCCGATTACTAACGAAATCACTAGGAGTGACCATATTGTTTTTGTGAAAACGTTGGAAAAAAAAAAACAAGACATTTTTTTTTTTACATCTAATGAAAACCCATTTATAATACGTAAAAATAAAAACAAATTACATAGGTAAGTAGAAAAATATCTATTCTCGTCGTAGGTCAACTTCACTTGTTGCAAATTTATGTTTTTAAACCCTTTCTCGTTCTTTTTTTGGACCCCGTTCGCGCCTCTGCTGAGTCTCGTAACATATACCCTGTATTTTTTTGTCTTTTAAAAAAATTATAATTTATTTTTTTACAAATTTAGAATTGAAGTTCAATTTTATATACGTTAAAAAGTAAATAAGAATTTTCTGACATGAAAAAAATCACATTTGAGAATTCCACTGCTTTTATTCGATGGATCCCAATAATCTCTGTTCAGTTGGAAAAAATGTTGGTTGATGATCAAACATTTTCATTTGTCTTAAGTTTTTAGATTAACTTTACAAGTTTGAATTGCGATGTCAGTTTTTAATCGGTGATGGATTTTGGTTGGAGTTATGAATTTCGAGTGATGTCAAGTTTAATAAAAAAGTTGTTGGACATTAAAAGAATAAATATAAGTTTATAAATATCCACCAAAAATCACAATTATCCGGTTTTAGTTAAATGTTCAATATTTATTTATTAATTAATAAATGAGTGTAAATATAAAGTATTTATAAATGTAAATATAAAGTATTAATGAATGTAAATATGAAGTATTAATGAATGTAAATATGAAGTATTAATGAATGTAAATATAAAGTATTAATGAATGTAAATATGAAGTATTAATGAATGTAAATATGAAGTATTAATGAATGTAAATATAAAGTATTAATGAATGTAAATATGAAGTATTAATGAATGTAAATATGAAGTGTTAATGAATGTAAATATGAAGTATTAATGAATGTAAATATGAAGTATTAATGAATGTAAATATGAAGTGTTAATGAATGTAAATATAAAGTATTAATGAATGTAAATATGAAGTATTAATGAATGTAAATATAAAGTATTAATGAATGTAAATATGAAGTATTAATGAATGTAAATATGAAGTATTAATGAATGTAAATATGAAGTATTAATGAATGTAAATATGAAGTATTAATGAATGTAAATATAAAGTATTAATGAATGTAAATATAAAGTATTAATGAATGTAAATATGAAGTATTAATGAATGTAAATATGAAGTATTAATGAATGTAAATATAAAGTATTAATGAATGTAAATATGAAGTATTAATGAATGTAAATATGAAGTGTTAATGAATGTAAATATAAAGTATTAATGAATGTAAATATGAAGTATTAATGGATGTAAATATAAAGTATTAATGGATGTAAATATAAAGTATTAATGAATGTAAATATAAAGTATTAATGAATGTAAATATAAAGTATTAATGAATGTAAATATAAAGTATTAATGAATGTAAATATGAAGTATTAATGAATGTAAATATGAAGTGTTAATAAATGGATGTAAATATGAAGTGTCAATAAATGGATGTAAATATGAAGTGTTAATAAATGGATGTAAATATGAAGTGTCAATAAATGGATGTAAATATGAAGTGTCAATAAATGGATGTAAATATGAAGTGTTAAATGGATGTAAATATGAAGTGTCAATAAATGGATGTAAATATGAAGTGTCAATAAATGGATGTAAATATGAAGTGTCAATAAATGAATGTAAATATGAAGTGTCAATAAATGAATGTAAATATGAAGTGTCAATAAATGAATGTAAATATGAAGTGTCAATAAATGAATGTAAATATGAAGTGTCAATAAATGAATGTAAATATGAAGTGTCAATAAATGGATGTAAATATGAAGTGTCAATAAATGGATGTAAATATGAAGTGTCAATAAATGGATGTAAATATGAAGTGTCAATAAATGGATGTAAATATGAAGTGTCAATAAATGAATGTAAATATGAAGTGTCAATAAATGGATGTAAATATGAAGTGTCAATAAATGAATGTAAATATGAAGTGTCAATAAATGGATGTAAATATGAAGTATTAATGGATGTAAATATAAAGTATTAATGAATGTAAATATAAAGTATTAATGAATGTAAATATAAAGTATTAATGAATGTAAATATGAAGTATTAATGAATGTAAATATGAAGTGTTAATAAATGGATGTAAATATGAAGTGTCAATAAATGGATGTAAATATGAAGTGTCAATAAATGAATGTAAATATGAAGTGTCAATAAATGAATGTAAATATGAAGTGTCAATAAATGAATGTAAATATGAAGTGTCAATAAATGAATGTAAATATGAAGTGTCAATAAATGAATGTAAATATGAAGTGTCAATAAATGGATGTAAATATGAAGTGTCAATAAATGAATGTAAATATGAAGTGTCAATAAATGGATGTAAATATGAAGTGTCAATAAATGAATGTAAATATGAAGTGTCAATAAATGAATGTAAATATGAAGTGTCAATAAATGGATGTAAATATGAAGTGTCAATAAATGGATGTAAATATGAAGTGTCAATAAATGGATGTAAATATGAAGTGTCAATAAATGGATGTAAATATGAAGTGTCAATAAATGGATGTAAATATGAAGTGTCAATAAATGAATGTAAATATGAAGTGTCAATAAATGGATGTAAATATGAAGTGTCAATAAATGAATGTAAATATGAAGTGTCAATAAATGAATGTAAATATGAAGTGTCAATAAATGGATGTAAATATGAAGTGTCAATAAATGGATGTAAATATGAAGTGTCAATAAATGGATGTAAATATGAAGTGTCAATAAATGAATGTAAATATGAAGTGTCAATAAATGGATGTAAATATGAAGTGTCAATAAATGGATGTAAATATGAAGTGTCAATAAATGAATGTAAATATGAAGTGTCAATAAATGGATGTAAATATGAAGTGTCAATAAATGGATGTAAATATGAAGTGTCAATAAATGGATGTAAATATGAAGTATTTATTTTATTTAAAAAACACATTTTTTAGGTCACTTCAATTACTTAAATCCTCCTCCTTCATTTCAAGGCCGAAATACGTCTTATACCCATAGTTGACATTTACTGACCACTTTTACAAAGAGATAACACCCTGAAGATTGGATGAAAAAAAAAAATTAAGGCAGCTCTCGGTAGAAAATGATACTCAAAAATCGAAAATATAAATGTAAAAAAAAAAAAAAAAAATGTCTTGAGAGCTTGAAATACTAGATGATTCATGTGCACTTTTTCTGTGTAAAGGTGGTCACTGAGTTTCGACTATGGGTACGATAAGACGTATTTTGTCTTTTAAATCGGTGTGGGGGGGTAAAGTAATTTAAGTGACAAAAAATTTCTTCGTTATAATAAATAATTCATTAAAATTTATTATTAAATACTTCAAAATTCATTAAAATCAGATAATTCTCTGATGTTGGGTTTGTTTTTTTTTGTTTTTCAATCAGGGATTTTGATATTTTGTTTAGAAAAAGCAAAAAAAAAAGTTGCTTTCAGTTTTAATGCCCGTTTGCACATAAGAAGTCTCTCATACAAATATTAGAACATCTTTTTTTTTTAAGTTTAAATTTTTACGATTGAGGAATTATTACCTATTTTTCCTTTTTGGACTATTGTCTTCATCAACCTTGATATATTTCAGCCGATATGTTCTCCGGTTTTCGGGTGCAATCAACATGTATGTAAATACATCGGAAAAACATCAGAAGAAGGCCAGAGTGCACCTCGGCCAAAACGTGGCCAAACCGTTGTTTAGGACAAAAACAATAACTATAAATAAGGATGTTTAAAAATAAAAAAGCTAAAATATTCTAAAAAAATCTACAGATAAAATTTAGGATAAATAAATGAGCAAATGACAAAAAAAAATTTAAAAAACAATAAAAATTATCAAAAAACAAAAAAAATGATCAAATGACAAAAGATTTTTTAAAAAACAAAAAAAATGATCAAATGACAAAAAAAATTTTTAAAAACAACAAAAATTATCAAAAAAACAAAAAAAATGATCAAATGACAAAAAAAATTTAAAAAAACAACAAATTATCAAAAAACAAAAAAATGATCAAATGACAAAAAATTTTTTAAAAAACAACAAAAATTATCAAAAAAAAAAACTGAGTTGTGAACTTTAATAGAGGTTTTAATATTAAAAGAAAAAAAATAGGTTATGTATACTTCCCAGAAATTAACCCAGTAAAATTTCTTCCTCCTTTCACCCTTCAACAATTCCAAACCGACAATTATTCTAAACATTAAAATTGTCCGATGTGACCTATTTTCGTTCTGTCGGATGTTGACAAATTTTAATTCATTCTTTTATATTTCCCCCGGGCAACGCCGGGGAACGGGTCCAGCTAGTATATAATAAAGTGCAGTAAGATTTTCCCCGGTTCCATTGATCGGAATAGCTTTCTTAACAAAAGGTAGATACAAAAATCTGTTTCATCAAACTTATCTGCTAAATCTTATATTTCATCGATTTTAATATTGAATCCTGACCTATGTTTCATTATTTATTAATCCTGAATAAAGGAAGTGTGAGGAGTATTTATCCTCACAGCCACATCTACTACACCTGCCATCCGTAAAATCCGGGAAGAAATTTAACAAGTTAACTTTTTTCCATAATCACTATTTCTCCTTCGCTTCTGACCTCTAGAAAGGGGGACGTGGGACAACAACAAAAAAAAAAACAGATTTGGTTGATGTATTTAAGAGTGTCCAAATGTCCTACTTGCCACTGTGGGTCAATCGGTTCGCATGCCACACTTGGAGACAGAGGTTGTCAGTTCAAATTTCACCTGAGACAAAATTATTTTTATCCTCATTCTGTCCCCAAAAAGAGCTTAGACATTGTTTACTTTGTTTATTATCTTTTTTTTCTTCTGTAAATTACGTAATTTATGAAAATTAGGACCCTAACCCTAACCTCTGTGATGCTGGCTAGCTCTTAGTTTGTTTTTGTTTTTCTTTTAAGTTAAATCGTTTTACTTTTATTTATTTATTTATTTTTTGTACTTTTGAATTTTGGAACGCTGATTCACTTTTAGTTCAGCTGATGAATTTGAGTTGATTTGGATTATTGCGATTACTCTTCTTAGCTTGGATCTCATTCGTACAACGTTTTCGTCGATGTAACCTCCGACCTTCTACAGGTGTGTCTTGTCAAAATCGGGAATCTGTACGAAATTTCAAACTGAACCATTTATTTAATCCACGGGGGTAGATTGTTCTCGTTCCGCCAGCCATGACCGGGTAGAAATGGTATTAAGTAATTTTTATTATTTGATTCTTAGTTTGTATCTTGTCTGTGCTGAGGATTGAACCTTCAACCTCCAAAAGACTGTCGTCACTTAGTCAATACCTTTCTTATAAAAAAAAAAAAAAAAGACGCCAGGTAGGTAGAGTTAGTTTATTATAAAAATTTTAAAAAAACGCCAGGTAGAGTTAGTTTATTATAAAAATATTATTTAAAAAAAAAAAAGACGCCAGGTAGGTAAAGTTAGTTTATTATAAAAATAAAAAAAGACGCCAGGTAGAGTTAGTTTATTATAAAAAAATTTTTTTTTTTTTAAAAGACGCCAGGTAGGTAGAGTTAGTTTATTATAAACATTTTTTAAAAACGCCAGGTAGAGCTAGTTTATTATAAAAATATTATTTAAAAAAAAAAAGACGCCAGGTAGGTAAAGTTAGTTTATTATAAAAATAAAAAAAAAGACGCCAGGTAGAGCTAGTTTATTATAAAAATATTATTTTAAAAAAAAAGACGCCAGGTAGGTAAAGCTAGTATCTAATAAAAATGGAAGTCTTCTTTTGGAATGGTGTTCATCTCCGCCGTCGCGTTAGATTCAGCCGGTGTTTGGAGAAGATGCGATGGGTGTAACACAAATTAAGGAGTGGTTCAACCGATTCAAAAATGGCCGCACATCAGCGGAGAGTGACCGGCGTTCTGCCAGGACCAAAACTGTTCGGAGTGCAGCTGTTGTTGAGAGGGTGCAAAAAAGAGATGATGCGGAACGCGACGGCAGAGATGAACACCATTCCAAAAGAAGACTTCCAGAGGTGTTTCCGGCAGTGGATGGATCGGTGGGATAAGTCTGTGCGAGCACAAGGGGCCTACTTTGAAGAGGGATTAGGGTCCCAACCCTGTCACGTATTTGAAATATTTTTTTCTGGCCTAAGGTCGGATACTTTTTAGACATGCCTCATATATTCAGAGAGATACAAAATAGTGTGCACAATATATTGAAAATCACGTTTCTTTCACGTAAAAGATAAATCGACAATCACTGAAAATAGTCACGTAAAAAAAAAAAAAACGTTACTGACACGAGAGTTGTAGATTTTTAAAGAGAAAAAAGTTAAATTTTGTTTACATTAAATTTTTTATCAAAATAACTTCCAAAATAAATGCAATATCGCAAGTTGAATGGAATTTCACGACAACATTTACCCATTTCCGCACTTTAGACGAGGCTGGATTCTGATACCTACTTTCAGGTCTACTTAAGATCGAAACACAATACCTGTACATAAATGCAATAGATTCCATAGTCTTCACCTGTATCCATTAGGCAAATTATGTCCCTTCCTGTTTTATTTGTATATCAAACAAGCATTGGAGATATCAATGTTTTAATGTTGATAATTGAATTACCATAAACTTGTATATGAAGTTCACTCCCCCCCCCCCCTTGTAAAAATAATAAATAAAATTTTATGTAAACCGTACAATCAGTGGTGTGCAACTGGGAGAGAAGGCATCCAATTATATTCAAACTAACCTCCTTTCTCATATTTCTCAGTACTAGGACTTATACTTGAGTCTTTGGAGCATAGAATCAGACTTCTGCATGCCACTGCATACAATTCTTTATATTCGGTATCAAATGACCCCAAAAGTGTTAACATGCCACCAATCAATTCTTTATAATTACTTTTTCTTAATTTGTGCAATCAATTTGATAATTTTCAGATTCAGAATAATTACCGAAAGTTCATCGGTGAAATTCATGTGTTTTCAAACCTTTAAACGGTTACGTAAATTTTTCTCATGGCAACCATAAAAAATACGGTTAATTTTGCTTATATTAAAAGTTGCTCTGACGATTCTTTTTCATAGTAATGTCAAACTGGACAAGTTGTTGAGTGTCAGAAAAAACAAGGCTTTTGAAAAAGGTCCTTTTTAAATAACGCTATCACAATAGTGTGCAAAAATGGTCAAAATATATTTGGTATTCTTATAAATGATGCGTCGTCAACGTTCGGGCAGGTCTCTGAAGTGCCCGAGAGTTGACGAGGCGAAACCGAAGTGAAAACTGTCAAACACTAAATTGAAGACTGGCAGACGATAATAACAAACCATAGCTAAACAACTGTTATTAATTAGATGTTTGGTTATTTGTTTAAAAAAAAATTTCCTTAACGAACGCACCATTTTAAAGCAAATGGTTTATTTTTTTCCAATCTTTTATATTTTTTTTCCCTTTCATGACAATTTCTGGGTTATGGTTTAGGGTTGCAGCTGATCCAACAGTTTTCTTATGTACTGGTTTTGTTGCTGGCAGAACTCAATTAGTCCTTCGGGAGATTCAACGAGCTGACAGCGATGATAGAAATTCATTTTTGTTATTAAACGCGATTAATTTCTTCCCAAAAGTTATCGGCTGCTTACCTGATTGGTTAATAGTTTTGTTAACTTTCGGGCGATTCCGAGACCTGCCCGAACGATGACGATGCGAAGTCATGCAAACATGGTGTGTCATCTATAAGAGTACCGTATATTGATTTCCTTCAATTTTAATTTGTGATAACTTGTTTATTTTGGGGTTTATTTTGATAAAATTTGCATGAAAATAAAATGTTACCATTTCTCTTTATACAATTCTTTCTCTTTTTATTAATAGTTTTTATTAAAGTTTTTTTTATTAAAGTTTCTATTGTTTATTAATAGTTTTTTATTAATAGTTTTTTATTAATAGTTTTTTATTGATAGTTTTTTATTGATAGTTTTTTATTTTTACAGTTTAGGTTACTATTTTCTGTGTGGCGACATTAAAAGTTTTCAGACGTAATGAAACTAGAATTTCGGTTTTGGATGCCTATTTCAAACTCGAATATATATATATACAATATATCCGAGAATGAGACACTGTTAAAAATGGAGACATACACATGTGACCAGATTATTCGGAAAAAGTTAAATAGCCCCCCCCCCCCCAAATTTGCAAGTGTACCAAATTAAGTCGCCGTGGAGAATCTGAAGCGACTAAAAAAAAGGAGGGAAAATGCCATTCAGATTTAAACTAGAACGGTATGGAGAATACTAAGGAGACTTATTGTCACTCAGATTACAGAGGAAGTCATCTGCAGTTGTAAGCAAGAACTCTATAGTAAACGGCTGTCGCGAGAATGCAAATTAAGTTGAAATGGTGATTGAAAGAAGCAGGGAATTCTGCAAATCTGCAGAGACTTGTTGTCACTCAGACTTTAGGAAACATCACCTGTTTTTCCCATGTGAGTGATCTTTGGTGATGACTAGGGAGAACTTCCAAGTAAAACAAAAACAACAATTCACTTCCTTCCTTCCTGGTCCTGGGGATGACCTTAAAAGACATCCAGTGGTGAGACCTCCATTTGGGAGCTGTGGGGAATGTGGAGTTGCACTTTAGTTGCCATTGCTCTCAGGTCCACTCTGACCCGGAGTGGTAGTACCTGTAAGGACCCCATCTATGGGTCAAATAGAACCTACTGGCACTACCAAATCAGGCTGTCTGAAGTTATTGAATTCCTGACTCAAAATGCACCAAACATTGATGCTTTATTGCTTTTTTTTCTTTGCAAAACTCAATCATATTCTGCAAAATCCAAAACAAAAAACAATTTCCCCTCCCTCCCCTCATTCTCCCTCCTCCTTTTCACTCAACCAAACATCATGAATAAATACTTGAACATATAAAGAACTTGAAGCATATAAACCTTCACCAAAATGACCGAATTCAGCATTAAATGACCTGAAAAGGGTTGATATGCCGTAAAACAAAACAACCAAACCTTATAAGTTAGGATTCAAAAGTAAAAATTAAATAAAAAGAATTCTGTCGTAAGCATTTTGTTTAATTGAAGAGATTTTTTGTTGATTTTTTTTTTTCATAAGACTCATTTGGACAATTGATCTCGCATTCTTTCTTGTTAGGACAGCGTTCAAACCCGACTTTGCAATCTAGTGGGGGGGGGGGGAGTCTCTTCTATTCTCTAAATCCCCTTTATCTGAAAACAGACGTTGCTAGTCTTTCTCTACTCTATGGCTTTTGGCTAAGATCAAAGTGTAGTATCTGTTCCGATGGATACTGCACCCCATAGACTGGTATTGTCTTGGCCTTCGGGGCTTGATTTACGCCGGTCTATGGGTCTGTCCTGTGCAGTTCTAGGAGGTCCACCCTCCCAGGCTTCGCCTCCCCTCTTTGGGGAGGAGTAAGTTTATTGCTTACTGCCTGAGGCGCCCCTACCGGGGAATGCCGACGGGGCTGCCCAGGCAATTTTTAAACCCCACTTTCCCGACCCGACCTTGGGTCACATCTTACTTGTGGGAGTAAGATAAAAATTGGCCTTGTGCCTAACTCCTGGAGAGGAGTAAATCAATACTCTATGGCTATTTCCATGGAAGCTGCTCGACTGTAAAACTTGTAAAACTTTCACAAGAACTCGTCTTGTTACCCCAACTACAAGAAACTTTCCTATCTTTCTCCGTGTGCTTAACATCAAACAAAATTTCCATGGACAGTTTTTTTTTTCTTCAGAACTTCCCATCTGTGGAACTTGTTGCCACAGGGTTGCCTCTCTGAAGGTTATAACGGGGTCATTTTAAAATCTAATAGTAATAAATACTTGTCATCGTGAGTCATCATTCCATTCATTCAAGCCATCCATCTCATTAACCCTTATATCCTCAAGTGGTGACTCATTATTAGTTAAAAAATTAAATTAAATTTAAAAAAATTATAATATTTAAAAAAAATTATATTAAAATAAAACTAAAAACTAATTGAATTAAAAAAAAATAATAATAAAATAAAACTAAAAAAATATTAAATTTAAAAGAAATAATAATAAAATAAAACTAAAAAAATTTTTTTTAAATTAAAAAATAAAACTAAAAAAATATTAGATTTGAAAATATAATAAAGTAAAACTAAAAAAATAATGAAATAAAACTAAAAGAAATTAAATTAAAAAAATAATAAACAAATAATAATTTAAAAAATTAAATTAAAAAAAAAAATAACAAAATAAAACTAAAAAAATTAAACTAAAAATATAATAATAAAATAAAACTAAAAAAATTAAATTAAAAAAATAAAATAAAACTAAAAAAAAATTAAAATAAAAAAAATAATAAAATATAAATTAAAAAAATTAAATTAAAAAAAATAATAAAATAAAACTAAAAAAATAATTAAAAAACCTAAAAAATATTAGATTAAAAAAAAAAAAATAAATAAAACTAAAATAATTTTTTTAAATAATAATAAAATAAAACTAAAAATTTTTTTTTTAAATAATAATAAAATAAAACTAAAAAAAATGAAATAAAATTTTTAAAAAATTAAAATCAAAGTTTAAAAGAAAAGAATCTGCCGACACAACCATCACATTTGATCATTTGACGTAAACTATAGACCTAACGTAGGTAAGTATATATATAGGCAATTAGTCTATGCTACATAGACAAAGAAAGGTGATAAAACTTTATATAAGGTTAGTTAGTGAGTCAGCGAGTAGAGAGGTTGGGCGAGAGATGAATTTGGATATCGCCTCTCCTTCGTTTGCGTTAATGTGCCCTTGTGTGGGGAGTGTTAGAATTAATGTCTACAGTTTCGCACAAGGCAATAAACAAATGAAAATGTTTGTTGTTCTTGTACCAGTCTTTATTCTTTTCAAATTAGATTTTGATTGTGAGGTTGTAAATGGCGTGCTGGCTTATGATGGGGAGGGGGGAGCTAAACGTATCCATTCATAAAAAAATAATCTTGGTTTTTTGTTTTTTATAAATGTCAACATTCTCGCAACAGCAGTTGATCATCACAGGCCGTACACACACACACACACACACACACACACACACACTTGGACACAACAGTCGAAACCAACTGGAACCAATGCTAACCCGAATATCTCAAAGGTCTCAACAAATGTACATAGCCCCACAGAATGTTGTAGCCGGTTACATTACAGACAGACACTACATGTGATTCCTAAAAAAAAAAAGCTTATAATAATACTAATTGTACCTGCCCGGCGTTGCCCGGGATCAAGTGATGTCATTTTAGTTTTTGATTTTTATTTGTTTGCACAAAATTTATCTCTTTTTCCGTATCAGTTTTTCAAATGATACAAAAAAAACAAAAAATTTGTGTAACTGACCTCATTCAAATATTCCCCCAATTTCATTTAGCACCTGAGCTGCAACAAAAACAAAGGCCTATACCAAGATCAAACAACTTTGCTTGAATAAATAAAAGGTTACAAAAATTCCAATGGTGGTATTAATATTGTATTAAGCTTTAACAATAATAGTGTGGGGTCTGCGTTCGCACCAGATAGCCATAAACAGCAAAGATGGTGTATTACTTAAAAAAAAAAAAGTAATGCTAATATGGGGTTCAGGGCTTGCACCACTTTTATAACCTCTTACAAAGATTAAAATCAAGATATAATCATACTAAACCCTACGTCTAGAATCCTTATACTAATGTTGGTAAAAAATCCATTAGATAATTTTGATTCTAGAAAATGTCTCAAATTTAAGGTTACGGCACTCGAGGATAAAAGTTAATGAGATGAAATGATTGTTACTTGACTGATGAAGAACACCATGAGAGGATTTACAATGATGAATGGAACGAGCAAATTTTGATGACTTATGAGGATGGTTAGTGGCAAGTATTTAAAAATGTTAAATTTTTATTTAATCTCACATGATCGTTTAAAACATTTAAAACCTCAATTCCAAACCTCGTCGTCACGTTATTTGTTAAAATGTCTTCTGTTTGATTGAACAAATTAAAAAAAAATTTTTTTTCAAAAACAGTGAAAGAAAATGTTGCATATCTTCCAGATTTGATCCATTTCTGTTGGAAAGCTTTTTTTATTTTAATACAATTTTTTTTTTTTCGATCTTGTATTAACAAGATCTCTTCAGAAATGTTATCATACAAGGTTCATTCATTCATTATTAGATTATACAGATTTCATGTTTGTAGATTTTAGTCGGTTTTGATTGGTTAATTTTTAGTCGGTTTTGATTGGTTAATTTTTAGTCGGTTTTGATTGGTTAAGTTTTGTGGGCTGTGACAGTAAAAATCAAGAGAGGTCACGTTCTTGAATCTGATTTAAAAAAAAAAAATAATAATAATAAAAAAGAATAAAGTTGACATAGGTCAAAGGTAACCGGGTACATCTTATCATTGCTTGACAACCACCTACACCTTTCTAAGTGAGCTTTTTTTGAAAAGAGACTCAATCCTGTTATCTTTTATCCTCCCAAACTATTGTCTTTCTCTACTAGTTAAAGTACCTGTTGACAATGTAGAAAGATCATGACTATGATTTAAAGAGAGGTTTGATTTTTGTCTGTTTTTATGCAAAGTTGTGGAGAACAAATTCATTACTTTAGGAGTCTGAACCGTTAACGTTTCCGGTTAAAGTTAGTGCCAGCATTCATAATTCTTTCACCCTTCTTTCTGATTGACTATTCTCGAGTGTATATAATCTTTTACAGAGTCAATGGGCTGGATTCTCCACCACCTTTTGGCCAGGAACAAAGTGTAGTATCTGTTCCGATGGATACTACACCCTATAGACCAGTATCGTCTTGGCCTTCGGGGCTTGATTTACGCCGGTCTATGGGTTTGTCCTGTGCAGTTCTAGGAGGTCCACCCTCCCAGGCTTTGCCTTCTCACCCTTTGAGAAGGAGTTAGTTTATTGCTAATCGCCTGAGGCGCCCCTACCCGGGAATGCCGACGGAGCTGCCCAGGTAATTTTTAAAGGTAATAGGTGCTCTTCCTCTAGGGTGCTGACTTATCAAATCCCACTTTCCGACCTTGTGTCACATCTTATTTTTACCTTCTCCACCGCTGGCTGAGGGGGGGGGGGTACATCTTTGGTATCATTCTAGCAACAAGCGACTGCTTCATTGGTGAGCAGACCCCTTTTTTTTTTTGTCGACATGAGGTATGATTTAGTTCTGGCCAAGAAGATGGGTGGTGCTTTATTGCCGATTGCTTGAGGTGCTCATACGGGGGGGGGGGGGAATGCCTTGAAAGGGGGATTTGGTTTCCCCCCTACCATCTGGCCTTGTATCACATTTTGCTGCAGAGGGAAGCCATTATTTAAATCCAACCGTGACCCAAAGGGTCATTGACTCTGCAACTCTGTTTTCGTGATGTATCGCTTTTTGTTAAAAATTGAATTTAGATTACGTTAAAAAACAAAGCATATGTCACCTTTTAAAATCAAAACTGTATAAATAAAATGTTGTACTAGATATACTTACCTGGCGTTGCCCAGGATTTACAGAAGTCATTTCAATTTTATTTGTTTGCACATTTTTTTAAACTTATACAGAAAAAGAGACAGCTGTTTGTGTTCTTTAATTTAAGATGTGAGTTATCGCCTTGCTGATTTTGCTGAGGGGGGGGGGGGGCATAATCGAAAAATGTTTTCATATTAGCAGTTGTCCAAGTGGGACTACATAAGAATGTTATAACAATTCTAATAACATCATATAGCAATAAATAATGAAAATTGGCTAGTTAGAATCAAAGTTTAATGTGTCAGCTGAAATGCTATTTGGGTCCAACTTTAAAAATCTCACCAGATAACTTTATATATTAGATTACGAGCAGAAGAAGATTTCTTAAGTTAGGCCTTTTTAGAATTTCACGATTTGAAGTCAAGCATTTGGGATACTGACTCCACACATGGTTTTTTTACGGCATATCAACCATTTTTTACGGCATATCAACCATTTTAAGTTAATTTAATACCTGTTGTAAATGATTGATTGAACACCAAGCTTGGGGGCAATTATAGGTTAATACCTTTCTCAATGGTACTACTGTATAAATAATCATGCTAGATTTAATTGGATTTTCAATAAAGCAAGCAGATTTCACAGTTTGCAATGCTATCAAGGCCATCCCTATGACAGGCCGAAAGATCTAACATTCGGGGTCTTTTAGTCGAGGCAAGATTTCCGGTTAGTCAGAAGATATCTTTTATAGCTGCTAACACTCCACTCTTATGGCTCAGAAAAAAATTCTTTCACCCAAAATGGAGAGAGCCAGTGTATTCAACACAGTCTGGTGCCATGATCAGAATTTGACATGTTTCTTCTTTTAAAATGCAGACTGCAACTGAAATGCAGCTTCAAATCCTTCCCTTTTTCACATGATCAAACTAACCAATCATATGCATATGAAGTCGCATCTAACTCTAGAAATCATAACATGTCAATCACAAATAATCTATTGCACCTTGCAAATCATATATCTACACTTAAATTTAAAAGCATATTACTGCTAAGATATCACCAGCATTTTAACAATGTTCTCTTTTATATCCACCCGATAAATCAAACCGATTGTTCTAAATCCTGGGTACCACCGATCTACCTAGACGTAAGAAATGGCGTAAAATATTTTAGAGACTTTCATTCGTAGATTCGTATTATTTATTCTCTCCGATTGTACGTAATTGGGTTAGGGTTTAGGGTTAGGGTTTTGTTAGTAGTAAAAGTTAAAATGAGCTTATCTATGTTAACCCTTTTGCTGCTTCTCCTCAAGATGTTAATATTGTTAACTGAAAAGTGGATTTACTTCATGGCTTTAGAAAACCCTTTTTTCTGTGAGAAACAGATACACAATTAGTGACGTCTTAACATTATGCAAACCGTTGGTGACGTAATCCTCTCGGCTTGGGTAGTGCAAGTGTATCAGTGAAAAGTTGAGAACCTGGACAACGACTGTCAAGGGGGATTTGTCTGAGCTCTCGGGTTCACATGTAGTCATCCTTCTTGGAACCATGATTGGTTAGCCATCACTTGCCATCATGCATTGGTCATCATAGTTCGAGATGTGGTGCAGGCCAGGAAAGAGGTTGGCTCAACTTGACCAGGGTGAATGGCGTTACAACAACTACCCCTTGGCACCCGTTTAAAAAAAAAAAAATTTTTTTTTACTTTTTATTTTTTTCTAAACAAGTTTACACCAATTTCCGTAAGTGTTTGCACATATTTCATCAACTATTTACAGAGTAAGAATGAAAGGCTTTCAGTGGGGTATATGAAAACCTTACGACACGAGATATTGCTATATATCAATTTTATTTTCTTATACAATTAGAAAATAAAATCACGTAAATAATCTATTAATAATGTAAATTAATTAGTTTACGGATAATTAAGGGAACAATCATAATATTTAATTACTGTTAAAAGGGGTTAAAGAAAGGAAGGGACAAGAACAAAAATGTTTTGTCTCATTTTTAGTAACTGCTTTAAATGAAGAGAAACCAACAATTAGAGACGTTATTTTTTTTTATTATTAATTATCACAAACCAGCCTAGTTTAGAGGCGAAAGTGGGTAAATATAGTGAAATACTCTTCACTTTTAACTTGCGCTATCTCGTTTATTTTTTTAGTTATTTATTTAAATTTAGATATCAACAAAATTTAATCTTTTCTGTTTATAAATGTACAATTCTTTTCTCTTGTGTCATTAATAGTTTTTTTCTTTTTAGTTTTTTTTTTCTTTTTAGTTTTTTTCTTTTTAGTTTTTTTTTTTTTAGTTTTTTTTTTCTTTTTAGTTTTTTTTTTTTTTTTAATTTTTTTTTTTTTTAGTTTTTTTGTCCGGACCACTTCAAGCTAGGTCACCATTTTCGGTAACGGGCAATTTATTTTTTTATGTTAATGTTTCGCAAAGTTCTTGTTTTTTAACTTAATGTGCACGATATTGTGTCTCGATTCATATAAAGATAAAGTGCCACTAGTCAATATAGGATTGGTTTTCAGTTGTCTTTAACCAAAAAAATCCAAGTTGAAAACTTTAGCAAATGAATTTTTTTCTTATCAAATTGTGTTTGCGTTTGTTTTTTATTGATTTAAGAGAAAAATATAACATGATTTTTAATGTGCTCTGTCTATATTAAGAAGATTCAATGTGTTAGCAGTTGCGCTTCCGTGTCATTTTCGTACGTTTTTTAATTTTTTTTTAGGGGTAATGGAAGTTTGCTCAAAGTTAGGGCTGGCTTGATCTAATAATTATTGCTTCCATTATGATTAATTTTCATTTACCACAAAGATGACATAGTTTTTTTCACTTGTTTAATTATACACTGAAAATCGGCTTCTGAACAACACCACAAAAGATGGCAAATTTTCTAATTTCCAACAACCTTTGCAGCGTCATAATTCAGTGGCTAATTGAGCTACTATAATAAATGTGTTATCATTGTTTGTTTTGCAAATATCTATGTGGCCACATTAAAAGTTTTTAGATATCATGAAAATAAAATTTTGGTTTCGGGTACCTATTATTTCTATATCTTGCTTTTTCGATATTTGGTTGTTTGCAAAATAATGACTGAGTTTACTTCGGATGGTCAGGCACCATTTTAATATTGACATCAAGTGCTTTAGACATTTCTCTAATACTTTGACGTTGGTTTTTGTTAAAAAATTGTCAAGACTGCATGACTGTCCTCTACCTTAATTATTACCACTACGGAATTTCTGAAACCACTTTCGTACTGTCCAATCACTTGTGGACTCGTCTCCCCATGCTTTGTAGATATTGGCGGCTGCTTGGGAAGAATTATCACGGAGTCTAAACTTGTGCAAAAAAAAAAAGCATACGCATTTGCTTTCGTTTTATTTTTGTTACTAAAAGTTTGTGTTCTGATTTCTCTCCTGAAACAAATGTTTGGAAATGTGTTAACGAAGAAATGTGTTAACGAAGAAATGTGTTAACGAAGAAATGCATTAACGAAGAAGACAGGTGCACATTGATTAGTGATGCTGTAAACTTGGGTATAAAAACACTGCAATCGATGTTTCAAAGTGAGTAGGACGATCAGCCAATATTTACCGAACGGCCTAGCTGTTGTATATTTACTGAGATATCTCATGCTGCCGTCAGTAAGACAATAGGAGTAGAAGGTTGGGGTTAGGGTTAGGGTTAGATGGCCTTCACTGTTTCAGCAAAAGAGTTTGCCTCTCCAACTCTTGTTTTATCAGACTGAGCAACAAAAAATCGCCCACTCTATAATAAAGCCCAATGTGTTTTTATTTGTATATATATTATATAGATATATATATATATAAGTGTTTAAGGTTCATATTTTTTTTTTAAAGCATCTATTGTTAAATTTAAGAAGGAATAGGTAAAATAAATACCTTTTGAAGCATTAAGATGCGATATCAATTTTTTTTTTTTTATAAAAAAGAAAAATAATAAATCGAAACCGTTTTGTTTTTTTTCACGTGCTGCATTCACGTTCTTCATATTTGATGGTGGGAAACAACAACTTGCCCATTTGGCCCGGCTGTAATAACAAGCCGGTAAAGAGATAAAAAAATACAAATCCGATGACATCAGGATATATTACACACCGAGGATGCCAGGTTTTGGCGAAATATCTGTATCACTTTAAACTAACAAAAAAAAAAAATGCTAGTTTTAATAAAAAAAGGAAAAAAAAAAAAATCGGTTTCGATTTATTATTTTTCTTTTTTATAAAAAAAAAAATTGATATCACATCTTAATGCTTCAAAAGGTATTTATTTTACCTATTCCTTCTTAAATTTAACAATAGATGCTTTTTTTTCTTATATATATATATATATATAATAATAAATATTTGTTATTGTTTATTATCTATGTACGTATACGTTTCGTCCTTAATAATCAGGACTCATCAGCATAGAGATATGACTATTCACTACCGGTCATGCGATTCTAAATCCCGGATTACGAGTATTTTGCAACTCAAATCCGACGCCTTAACCACACGGCCAATTTTAAATAGCGAATAAACTGTGATGATTTTAACACTTTATCGGTGGCTTAACGTCTGAGAGCGTTCTACTTTTTTAATGAAAGGAACGGTGCATTTAAAGCTAGCGACGTCATGCTGTGTTAATACTACACTTACAGTGCTCTACTTTTTCGAGGAGCGACAAATAATAATAAATATTTGTTATTGTTTATTATCTATGTACGTATACGTTTCGTCCTTAATAATCGGAACTCATATATATATATATATATATGTATATATACTTCTCTCCCGTCATGCAAATGAAAAATGTGGCGGACAGAACCATTTCAAGTGTTTATACGCTTTTTTTCTATTTTTTTTCTATTTTTCTTTTCTTTTTTTTATTTTGAGACGTTTTCGTATTTATTTTAATTATTTTATTTTCACTGTTTAAGATGTTGTTTTATATGAATATTAGTGCGAACACTGGCGAAGCATAATTTTTTCCTGTCCTTTTTACGGGGGGGGGGGTTACTCATATATATAAAGTGAGCAGTTTTTTGTGCTTGCTTTCTGTAAAGTATCATAAACGTTCATTGAGATAATAAAACTAATGTTGATAAGTGTAATATAAATAGTTCGTTGCTTGAATGAAACTTTCTTTTCAATGTCTGATGTAACATTTCTCTCTTTCTCCGACCCCCCACCCCTCTCTCTTGATAGAACAGGTACTCTCGTATATGGCAACACTTCGAAGAGCATTGGTGGCTAAGATCTTGCTGATTCTATTCCAACCTGGCGCATGTGGCGGGGGGGGGGTCATTACTTTCCACCTCTAAAACCGAGTTTCTCTCCTTTCACCACCAACGCTCGGGTCCCTGTTTTGCATCAGTTGAAATGAATATCTCTCCTTGAGGAAACCCCTTGTTTTGATAAACTCCTAGGACTTACTTACACTCAAAATTTGGGGGAGACTTATATCAAATCTGTTGCTGGAAAAATGATTGGATCATTCTAATACTCGAAAAAGTACTTTTTTTTTTATGGAAATCGCTCCAGACGAGGCATGAAGCCACTTGATGTAAGGAGCTAACAAGAACGAAATACGGTTATCGCAAAGACAGGAGATGCCTATTGGCCTTAGTCTTGAAAAGACCAAGATTATAGGTAGAAGGAAGACAGTCAGTAGGAAGAGAGTTCCAAAAGCCTGCAGTTCTTGGAAAGAAGCTACTGGAATAGGAAGCTGTATTACAATTAAGTATCAAAACAGCGAATTGATGAAGACCACTAGACCAACGAGTCAAACGAGCTGGAACAAAAGAAGCAGGGAATAGATCACATAATTCTGAAGAACACCTGATTTAAAAGAGTTAGGTACATCCTAAGATGGAATAATGTTGCCGCATCGAGTCACTCTTTCCTTCTTTTGACAGAGGATTAAATCGTTATTTGAATTTAGTAGGGGATAACAAGTTTGACACGCAATAGATGTAGACTATTTATTTACCTCCTCTCCAGGAGGTTAGGCACAAGGTCAGTTTTATCTTACTCCCACAAGTAAGATGTGACCCAAGGTCAGGTCGGGAAAGTGGGGTTTGAAAAGCCAGCGCCCGAGAAAGTGAGCACTCTGGCCATTAAGAATTGCCTAGGCAGCCCCGTCGGCATTCCCCGGTAGGGGCGCCTCAGGCAGTAAGCAATAAACTTACTCCTCCCCAAAGAGTGGGAGGGTGGACCTCCTAGAACTGCACAGGACAGACCCATAGACCGGCGTAAATCAAGCCCCGAAGACCAAGACAATACCAGTCTATGGGGTGCAGTATCCATCGGAACAGATACTACACTTTGATCTTAACTACGCTCCAGCTCGCACTGCACTACCCATCTCTTGTGGGGATTTTCAACACAGGCATTGAATATTGACTCTGGCTTTCCCATTCGTAGTACAATTAGGGACGGAATAGCTTCCTTAATTAGGTCAATTAATGTTTCACACCTGTTGCTTTTTGTATGTACATTAATATTTTTATTTATTTTTTTAATTTTAATATGAAATTTTAATTGAAATGTAAAAATGTCTATAGTTAAAATTTAGTTTTGAAAACTTAAAGATTTTCTTACTATGAAATCTTAGACGTACCCGTGGCTCACAACCACTGTTTGTTCGACTTTCATTTGAACCTTCATAAACTGTGAAAGATCTCTTCAAGAAATTGCTCTTGCATCCCTACAAATAGTAAGTCTCTTTGCTTCATCGTACTTATAATTATTACTTATATGTATTACTTAGAATTATTACTTAGAATTATTACTTATATGTATTACTTATATGTATTACTTAGAATTATTACTTAGAATTATTACTTAGAATTATTACTTATAGTTATTACTTAGAATTATTACTTATAGTTATTACTTAGAATTATTACTTACGATTATTACTTACGATTATTACTTGTAGTTATTACTTATATTACTGATACAATAAAAGTAAAAAGTCCTATTATTATTTTTCTGTTGAATTCCCATCGCTATATGCCATTCATAAAAATCCCAACGATGATTATTCTATTAAGGCCAGTTGTCAGCAGACAAGGTTCAGCATGCCATCAATCGAGCCACTTCTTGATGGATATTATAAGCCTGGTCATACTTAGGTAATTGACCATTTGGGAATACCAGGTGCTGTAATCAATCACTCCACTCAGAGAAGTATGACCAGTGACTTACTAGCATCGTGTCATGGAGATGTTTCAGGTCATCCATTTCACTTGATGCAACAAGACTGGGGAAAAACACACAGGATTAATACTGCTGTTAACCCTAACCCTAAAACCTAACTGCTGCCACATTATTAAAATATGACTTGCTTACTAACCTCTTGACAGATTTTCCCAGAGATAATTGATATTTTGATTATTTTTTTAGGAAAGGCATGAGATATCTGCTGAATATACTTATGACAAAATGAACATAACATGATAGCGTGTGTGTTCGTGTGTCACGCTTACATCAAAATCTCTTCGCATGCGTGCCGCACCTAGATTTGGAAACGCGTTCAAGTCACCTAATTTTCGTAATATTTTCAGGTATTTCCCTTTGGCGCAACGGTTAGCAACGTAGGATTTTGACATCCGCCCGACTGGTTTATAGTTCGATCCCAACCAACCTCTAAGATTTTTTTTTTCATCGAAGGGGGAGGGAGGTACGGAGGGGACGACCGGGAAGACACCTATTAATACGATAGCGTGTGTATTTTGTGTGTCACACTTACATCAAAAGCAACAACCTTCCGAATCTTTGTATGCTACGAATGAATTGGAGCCAAATTTTATTTAATCGAAAACATTTACAAAGTAAGGTTTAGTCGTCGAAATATTACCTTCACTAGAAATATTGTATATAAAGAAGTTTTGTAAATTGTTTCATGTATTGTTCATTTTTAAAAATAAATATACAAGTCAAATCTTATCATATTTTATTCACACATGTATAGGTTAGGAACAAGATAATTAGTATTGAAAACAACATTTTGTGTAATTTACACGGGTCTCGCTAGTTATTATTTGTTTTTAAACTAAACGACTAAAAAATCAAGTTGCAAGAATATCTGTGTTGGTTGTTATGCAAATTTGTATCCACTTATTTTCATTATCTTATATTAGATTGAAAAACAAGATGTAATATGAATTGCTGAAGCACTTTTGTAAAAGAATTTGACAGTTTAAGACAATTAAAATGTATTAATTTATTCAAATCCCTTTCTCCCTCTCTCTGCTAAATTAAAACTAGCCTTGCATAGAAAATTAGTCTGTGTTGTGAAAGAGTAGCAGTGGAAATTCTATCTCTGTAAGGGGATAATACCTCCTACTTCCTCTTTGTATCAATACGAAAAAATGCAATCTGAATCCGGATTAAATATTTCCTCCATTAAAATTTATTTGAAATACATTTTTGTTGATATAAAAAAACATTATCAGATGAAGAGCAGGTTTTGATAGCGAATGGAGCCGCGATAAACATTGCTATAATCTGTAAAGTCGCCATTATTTATATCTTAGATAACTTTTTGTCTCACAAATACAGATACAGCCATTTTGTTATGATCAAAATAGAAGATTGACCTTTAAATGTTTCAGCCGATGTATTCTCCAACCTTCTTGTGGTGTATTGTTGATTTTGGATAAAAGCATTTATTTTTTTCCTTGTGTTCCTTCATCAGGATTTGAACTCAGTCTCTTGGTATAATTAGAATACTTCCTCATCGTTACCATTTGTCCAATAGAACAATTTCAAGCAATTTTGATTGTTGTCAATTTGAACTAGCAAAAATATGTTCCCTTCGGTCGCATATTTTTGCTAGGCTGTCGCGTCAGAAATGATGCTAGTATGTAATTTGGGTAGAGCTTTTTATCACTATTAAATAACACTATTCTAAAATCAGTTATGTAGTTTTCCAGTACAATGTGTTGTTTTTTTTTGTTGACAAAGAAAACTAAATTCATTATAATGTGTGTGTGTTTTTTTAAATAGTAATTTTTAAATCATTCAATAAATTTGTTAAAATCAACAATTTAAAAAACTAAATACAGCGAACACTAATTTTCACATCGGAAAAAAGGTGTATCTTAAAACTATCAATAAAAATATCAGTACTCTTTTACTGCAGGACCCGCGATAACTTTCGGAGAAAAAAAGTTTAGTTAAACTAAATTCTTTATAATGTGTGTGTGTTTATCAATTATTATTTTAATTAAACAATTTGATTCAATAAATTTGTGTTTTAAAACATAATGGCTAATAAGATTAAGAAAATAAACAAACTCGGAACGTTTTAATAAAATAAATCAGTAAAGTATTAACGCGCCCGTTCAGAGGGAGGTACGCTGTTTAATCAGTTGGACGTAGAGGAACACGCCCGTTCAGCGGGAGGTGCGCTGTTCAATCAGTTGGACGTAGAGGAAATAACTACGCAACTCATTTTATAAATAAATAATAAAAGAAATAATTATAATTTATAAGTAAGATTATTAGCGAGCAAAATAGCGTAAATACATGTGGAAATCTGAAGAAAACAATCATGAGTGTATATTTGCGAATACTAATTTATTATAAGTTCAAAAGCAATTGATTATGTAAATTGAGAAATGCGCATAGTGTTTATGCCGGTTTTTTTAATAGTATATAATGAAGCTGGCGGACTTAATAAATAGTCATAGTACTCTGATGGAGTTTCGGCTTCAGACAGACAGACATAAACTCCATTATTAATAGATATACTTTGGGAGGCATTATTTACTGTATCGAACAGAACGAAAAATGGGTGAAAAAAACAACAAATAGGCAACAAATAAATGTTACCAAAGGCAAAATAAGTTACTCTTCTAATAACCTGGATAAGTTTATTTGTGTTTTAACTTATTATAAAGCATTTTTTTTTGTTGTTGTTGTTCAAAATAAACCTAGTGTCCACTCTGTTAAGTTAGAACGAAAGACAAAATGGTCGCCATGCACGAGGAGCCTTGACAATCACTCAAAAATCGAAAATTAAACAAAAGTTTGGTTAAACATTACATTTTCCCACAATTGGTGACATACCAGTATTTTGTTTGATTTTCGATTTTTAGCAATTATCAAGGCTCCTCATACAGGTCTTATGACGACCATTTTGTTTGTTCTTTTATTGTTTTCTTTTAACAAAAAAAACTCGCTTAAAAGTTAAAACACAAATAAGCTTATCTGGCTAGGCAGAAGAGTAACTTATCTTGCCTTTGGTAATATTTATTTGTTGCATATTTGTTTTGTTTTTTACCCAATTTTCGTTTTGTTAGATACTGTAAATAGTATCCATATTTTTATAAGTGATAAAAAAAAAATGATACAATTTTTAAATGTTTCGGGTTTTTTTTGTTAGTTTTTATCAAAAGTTTTTATATTAAAAATTCCTGAACATTTAGCAAACTTTTTTTGACTAAAAACTGAGAAAGAAAAAAAAGAACATTTTCGAATATTCTTTTCTTTGGAACACTTTGCTTTAAACATTCTTTCCCCTTTTTTAGGAAAGGACGGTAAAAAAAAAAAGTAAATAAAAAGATTTACATTTTTACGGTCTTTTTTCCTGCGTATTTACCATACTTTGTTTCCAACATTTTCCTCTTTTTACCATAATTACTTTTTCTCTTTTACCATACTTTCCTCCCATTTACCATATTTTTACCGTACGTTTTACTGTATTTTTAACCTCTTTCTTTTACCATACTTCCACCCTTTTCGATTACCATACTTTTTTGTTTTAATAATAGAAATCTTAATTGTGTACATTCAAAAATATTCTAATTAAATGAGCATTTCCTTTTTTTTATTACAACAAAATATGGATACTTAAATTAATTACATTTTTTATAACCTTAAAGAAATCACGGTATACATTTTTTTAAATTACTATAAACTATTACAAAACCATTCTTTTCTATGAAGTTAAAACTAATAAAACGGAATATTATTGCAATTATTGTCTTCCATACATTTCGGCATATCGATAGCCAGTTTGTTTACTTGACCGAAGATTTTACTAAATTTCTCACTTTTTTTGAATAATTATGCAATTTTTAGTAAAAAGTAGATACATTTTGTTTTTTAATTCGGTATCTTAAGACATTAATTTACTAATTATCTTTTAAATACCCAGAAAACGGATATTTATCTTTCAAGGGATTTTTACAAGTAATTCCTTCAAATTTCACTGAATTTTTGTTTGTTTTTTTAGCCGTCGTGATAACATTTTTCATTGTAAATATTTTTTCACACGTAAATATATATATATATTTTCCCCTTTTAGAGATTTAACTTTAGGCTTTTATCTTTCAAACAATAAAAAATTACACGGAAATTAATAATAAAAATTATGGTAAACCCCGTTTTATAAACATAGTTCGTATAAACCACGGCCATTTTTGCACGTACTTATTTTATCGTACTTTCTCCCTCGGTTTTTTAAAATTTTTATTAACATACTCTTTTAAGAAAGTTAGTTTAAATAAATGCTGAAAAGATGTTTTTTCTTTCTTTTCTGTTTTACCTGGTCAGAAATACTTTTATTTATTTCTAAAAAGCGGAGTTGGTTGGTTGTTTCGTATTTTGTTGGTACTTTTTGTTGGTTGTTTCGTATTTTCTATTTTAGTGAAACGAATTACTGATATTGAACATTGTCACCTGATCGTCGACTTCCGGTTAACAAAACCTAGAACCGTTTTTGAGGAGAAGAAGAGGGTGTAACAATATAGAGTGTACGTCTCTCTCTCTCTCTCTCTCTCTCTCTCTCTCGCACACACTCATCCCCTCCACCCCCTGTGGATCCGTTGTGCTGGTGGGTACGTGAGAGTGGTCGGGTGTTGGTTAACAGTTACGAAAGCCGCCGAGGCTGGGGGTCTGGAGCGCTAAGAGGGAAGAAGGCTTAATAGCCTAATTCCAAAGGTTCTGGTGTAAAATAACCTACTTCCTGTGCAAACGTCTGCTGACTAAAATGGAGTCCGGGGGGGGGGGGGGGGGAGGGAGGAAACTTTTTTACTTTTTTTTTCTTCGTTCTAACTGGAAGGAATAGTTAAAACTACTTTCAACACTCGTGGATTGCATGTTGCTCTGTGGATACCGTAGTTCATCTAGCCAACCCCCAAAACTTGGGATTTTAAGCTACGCAATCAAATTTTTGGTTCAATTCTAAGGAACTCTGTTCAATTGTAGAATAGGGACTATTAGAAGATCTCACTTGGTTCTCACTCAGATTTTAAATGTAAGAAATTTGGAATAGCTGGCGACCATTATTATTATTTACTCACTTCTTACATGAGTCATTATGAGTGGCAAAAACAGGTGGTGTTCCCCTGGAATCTGAGTGATAACAAATCTCCCTAGATTTCCCCATCTCTCCACTTCTTTCGATAACCATTTCAAATCACATTGCATTCGGTTTACCATGCAGTTCTCATTGGTTACGAATGTTGATTTTTTTTCTCTCCTTCAATTTGAGTGACAATAAGCCTCCTCAGGATTTCAGTACTCTCCATGCCCTGCCAGTGGAGGTCTGGATGGTTCTCTCTCTCTCTCTCTCTCCCTCTCTCTCTCTCTCTCTCTCTCTCTCTTCACAACCATTTTGTGTGCTGCCATCATCTGTCTATGTTATTTTTTTGTTCTGGATTATGGAATGTATGTCAGTTTCAGTTCCCTTGGGCTCGTCTGATGTTCTTCCCGTATTTTTTGTTCTATTTCAACTAACCTATGGCTGATTAGCATTCGTTGGTTATGTGGGTTGAAAGATTTTCCTTAATATGTCATCTGTTTTCATCATTGCAATGTATGATCGCAATCTTCCCTCTAATTCCAATTTCTCCTAATCTTTTTTTCCAGGTTTTTAGAAATGGTCTTACAATTATTAGTTTTCATGTTTCATATTCCTTTCACTTCTCTGGGTAGTTCTGTGTATTTGTTTCTTTTTTTTTTCTTTTTTTCTTCTTTTTTTTCTTTTTTTCTTCTTTTTTTTCTTTTTTTCTTCTTTTTTTTCTTTTTTTTCTTTTTTTTTTTCTTTTTTTTTTCTTTTTTTTTTTTTGCTACCTTGATCTTCACCCTAATGATCTGCTGGAATGGCGAAATCTACAATTTTCAGGCTTTTCCCCTTCTTGTTGGCTATTATTACATCCGGTCTCTTTTCTTGGATGAGTTTGTCTGCTTGTACCTCCATGCCCCAGAGGATTTTGTGCTTGTCATTTTCCAATGCTGTCTCTCGTCTGTGTGTGTATAGCATTTGTTTACATGTTTCAAGTTCAGACATTTGCATAGTTCCCTGTCAACTGCTTTTCCTACACAATCATATCTGTTTATGTATCGAGGGGGGGGGGCTAGTTTGCTGCATTCACTTATGATGTGATTTACTGTTTCCTCTCTTTGTCCAGAGTCTACATTTACAGTTTCTTGGGTGTTCTCTACTTTAACTCTGATGTAGTTCTGATCTCATTCTGTGCGACTGTCAGCAACAATTTCATAGCCATATCCAGGTGTTTTCGTGACTCTCTTTTCTGATCAGTTTTATAAATCGTTCATGTAGCTGCTTCCCTTTCCATTTTTTCTTCCCCTCCCCCCTTTTTTTGTTTCCAGTTTTGCTGCTCTCTGTATTGTTTTTTTTTTTTTTTTTTAAGGTACCTCTTGCAGCCTTTCTGCATTTTGGCTTATCTATTTTTTAGTTCTTTTTTTTTGTGTGTGTGTGTGTATAATCCACACAGTCTTCTATACTTACTAGTCCTCTTCCCCCTTCTCTCCTTTTTATGTAGAGTCTGTCAGTATCACCCTTTGGGGGTAAGTCAGTAATTAGTAAATTCCCCTCTGTATTCTTATCTTTGTCAGGTGTTGTTCTTCAGCTGTCAGTTCCAGTATCCATGTTTCCATTGTATTCTCCATGAGATTGACAATTCTCTTGGATATTTTTGCACTCAATTATCCATACTTTGAAGATTCTATCATAGGCTTTCTTGTAGTCAATCCATGCCATGGCTATGTTTTTTTTTCTGCTTTTTACCTTCTTCAGGATTTTTTTTATCTATCTATAGCAGTTTGTGTGTCCATATTGTCACTTTCCGGCATCCTTTCTGTTTCTTGGAGTAGTCCACGATTACGATTACGAGTGGTAGATCTGTTCGCTCAGTTGTGCCATTAAAATTTTCCACGTAGAAAAGATAGAAGAAGGTTAAGATATAACTAGTCGATAATTTAATAATAATAAATATAATAATCGTCAATTAACATGACTCCCAACAATTTAAAATTTTACTTCAATAAAAAAAAAATGCAAGTACTTTAAAAAGTAAATTACGATTTCAGAACAGATCCTAGACCATTCATTTGTTTAAAATGCAACATTGAGCCATGTTTGAAATATCGCATGTTTTGCCATCTCGTTATAAGCATGAGTTCCGTTGTTGGATTTACGTAGAAATTGCTTTCAATCTACAACTAGTAGGCGAAAATGATTTACGAACCAAAAGAGGCTCTGTTGGTCACTTTGTTTATGCATCTGTTGGTCACTTTGTTTATGCATCTGTTGGTCTGTTGCACTTCAGTTTGAAACAGCATTTCTAGTGTTAAACACGTTGAATCGTTAAACACGTTGAATTGTTAAACACGTTGAATCGTTAAACACGTTGAATCGTTAAACACATTGAATTGTTAAACACATTGAATTGTTAAACACGTTGAATCGTGCACCTTATTTTAGATTTCTCCTCGCATAAGAGGCTCTGTTTGTCATGCTTCAGTTTGAAACAGCATTTCTAGTGTTAAACACGTTGAATCGTTAAACACATTGAATCGTTAAACACGTTGAATTGTTAAACACGTTGAATCGTGCACCTTATTTTAGATTTCTCCTCGCATAAGAGGCTCTGTTTGTCACGCTTCAGTTTGAAACGGCATTTCCATCGATAAACATGCAGATGGAATATTATACTGGAAACCGAATTACTCATGTGTGACTAACTAAAATTTTTAAAAGTAGTGCATATTCTTTAGCAAGTTTAGTTTAAAACAGAAATCTAGGGCCCGCTTTCCTATGTATATTATAAGACTGTCTTTGGGAAGAAGTGTTTTTTTTTGTGTAATTTTTAATAAAAAACAAAACAAATTTTAAGTGCTTCTTATTAGTTGCTTAATCGCGAGCCGGCGTAGTACAAAAATACGAAAAGGATTATTTAGATTTATACCATATTTCTTTTACAGTGTTATGGGTCGAAGGATGAGGACATATCACTGTTTGTGTGGAGTTATTTACTCCTACTCCAGAAAAGAAAAAATGGTTAATAGGATAAAATTGTAGAATTCGAGCAAAACTAACGTTTTTGTTTGTGAAACTACGTACCAATAATTTGACTAAATAACAGATGAAGCAGATTTTTAGGTGAAGCAGATTTTTAGATGAAGCAAATTTTTAGGTGAAGCAGATTTTTAGATGAAGCAGATTTTTAGGTGAAGCAGATTTTTAGATGAAGCAGATTTTTAGATGAAGCAGATTTTTAGGTGAAGCAGATTTTTAGGTGAACCAGATTGTTAGGTGAACCAGATTGTTAGGTGAACCAGATTGTTAGGTGAACCAGATTTTTAGGTGAACCAGATTTTTAGATGAAGCAGATTTTTAGGTGAAGCAGATTTGTTGATGAAGCAGATTTGTTGATGAAGCAGATTTTTAGATGAAGCTTTTGCTTATTAACCTATACTGGTCAAGAGAAAAGGGGAACCTCTTACTTTACTTTGTATATAAGATATAGAATCGCACACACACATACATAAAACTATGAAATGTAAAGAACTAAAAAGATTTCAAGTTCTTTGGATTGTAGCATTTGATAATGCCAAAAAGCTTTCCCAATTGGCCCTGTCTGACTATAACTCTTAGTCATTTGACCCATAAAACTGTTTTCGGAAAAGTATTTACTGTTTACTTACCCCATCTCCACCTCCGTCACTCCATTAACGATTCCATTTTTTTTACTCAGAATTACAATTTCACATTTCCTTGCTGACTTCATCCGCCATCATTTGACGGCATCTTCTTCCGATTTTGATGCTCTTGTTGTTCAATTGACAAAATTGCTTAAATGAAATGGTACCTTTTAGGGTTAGTGTTAAGTTATTATTATATAATATACACCCATCCCCCAATTTTTTACAAACTTTGCCTTAATGTAAGTATGTTACGGCGAGGATGCTTTTTCTTAGTTACGAAATAAATCTTTTGCAATCAACGACGACAAATTATGGTTAGAATGTTTACCTGATGATCTAAGGAATCAAAAAAAAACTTCTGATTCTTTTTTGCCGATTTTTTTTTTTTTCAACCAGAACAGATATTCTTAGGATACGTCCATTCAATCCGTGAGATACGTCCATTCAATCCGTGCGGAGTCAGTCAGTCAGTTAATTTATTGCTCGCTGCAATCTTTACATCTAGGCACATTTCCTTCAAGACTCTGGACAGTCTCACCCTTTTCTTCACTCTGCCATCTTGCACAGCAGTGAGACATGGGCCCCAAACACTTGTGATCTTCAATGGCTTCGGCATAATGATCGTGCCATGATCAGGTGTCGGGTGGATGCATGGCTGCAAACTAGAAGAAAAGATCTCATCAACCGTGCTTCATCAGAAACTTGGTATTGATGGGATTACGGATACCTTATGTACTTCGCGTCTCGGGTGGTTCGGCCATGTACAGCGTGCAACACCAGGACAGACCTGCTAAAGATTCATCCACTTGAAATGGGATGAAAATGTTCTTTCAAACGCAAACACGATTAACTGACCAACAGACAGAGCCCCTTATGTAGATGCTAGGATGCATCAAAAGTACAATTTGTCCATTTAATCGGCACGTTTAACGATACAAATGGTCTGTCAAACTGAAGCTTGATAGACCAGCAGACGGACAGAGCCTCTGATTAACGTGCATGGACACTTCTAAAATTGTTCATGTTTGCCTGTTCTTTTATGAAATTCCATGCTTATTTATTAAACGCTATGGGTTAGGGGGTAGCTGGCCTAATGGATATCGTTAGGGGCTGTGGAATCAACTTTGCCCGCAAACCATTCCTATTAGGTATGGCCTTGATATTTAACTATTTAAAATAAAATAAAAAATCTATAAACCACATGTTTTGCTTCATTTTATTCTTGGCAACACCGGGTGTCTCTGCTAATTATAAAAGAAAGGTTGTTTATTTATTCCTTATAGGAAAGCAAATTGAATTTAGACACTTTAAAATAATTTCATAATATGGCACGATAAACGAATGGAATTAAAAGAATGTAAGGAATGTATAATAGAAGATTGTTTGAAACATTCAACTTTGAAATTATTTTTGCATGGCAAGGTTGGGTTTCTTCAATCATTAGCAAATAAAGTTACAATTCCAAACTCGGTTGCAAGATGATATTTATGGGGGAGGGGGTAAACTTTGTGATCAACCCAAGCAAAATAAGTGAGACATTCAAATAACAACAAGATTTTTTTTCCATTCTTCTCTTCTGGCGTGTCTCAAAGCTTCAGCACTTGTAGGTTGCTTTTCCACAATTTTGTTCGTTACTATTCTCCATAAATATTTTATGAGGTCAATATCTGGTCCTTTTCAAGTTCTGTATGGTATTCAAGTGGTGACAGTGCCATCATGACGGATATGCATGAGTATTTCCGATTATTTTTGCAAGAATTTTCGCCTAGAATCAGAACTGAAGAGTTAGTTTTAATAAATACTGACTCTGATTCCTGCAAGAATTGCTGACTTCTGACTTAGAAAGTTGGTGAGAATTGTACAATTTTTTTCATAGGTTTATAAGAACTTCTATCTCAGTAACTACAAAAGATAAAGAGATGAGATTGGAAGCTGAGTTCGTTGAGTTTTTACATTTTTAACTTGGCACATATCACCCATGATATACTAGTTGGCATATGGGACAAACAAACTACCTTAACCCTAACCTTAACCCTAACCCTAACCGTAACCCTAACCTTAACCCTAACCCTAACCGTAACCCTAACCTTAACCCTAACCATACCATGTGACCAAAGATGAACACATTGAACATTTGTAAAAAGTATATTGAAAATGTTAGTTTTGTAATCATTGCTTATGTACAGAAACTTGAAAATATAATTTTTTCGAATAATCAAATGTTTTGTCATATCTTCACCGATTCCTGACGAATAAGTTCTTCGAAAGTGACATAGTCGATAAGTATGAATCAGCATGATCTGGCTTGATTCTGTTTTTGGCATTGTTTTTTCCAATGAATAGTCATAGTTAGAATTGAAGTATGGGTTTATGGCTGAATTCCCTTCCTAACGCCAACCTGTTACAGATCAGGGGTCTGCATGTTTTATCGAGACACAACCTAAGTGAGTCACTCGATCGAATCAGTCAGTTGGGTTTTCAGGCACCTAACGCAACCCAAGTTCATTTTTTACAACAGGTGCATTTCATGGAGACACATCTGACTAGGACGAGTCATGCACTCTAGAATGTACTGCCAGTTGGTCCAGGGCTCCTTATATGGTATTCACAAATAGCATCTGAAGGCTGTTCCAGAATTGGCCACCCGGGGACTCGGTGGATAGGTGACGGTCACTCCGAAACGCACTGTCTAGAATCGGTTGCTTACAGGAGGGGCCACAGTAAGGTTTTCAACATCCATAAGTGGAAGCGGCGACTATGGAACTGATTGGATTCGAACTTGGCACACACGCAGGTCATCGATTAGCATCGTTATCCACGTCACCACCGCCTTACCCAAGTTACATGAAGAATAGCAATTTCATAAACTTATGCCAATTCCAGCGGGGAGGGTGTTATATATACACTTATTTGTTGTAGAGATTCATCAAAAACCTGTATTATCTCCACCTTGAAGGTGTGTGTGACTGGCCTAATGGATACAGTTGCAGACTATGGAATCAGCTATGCCGAGTTAAAATCCCATTCGATCTGTTGTATTCAGTCATGTACTAATCATTGAGAGAGGTATGGACCCTTAATCTCCCGCCTCCCTATATGGATAAAAAATAGCAACTTGTGTTCAAGTAATTGTATACCATGTATCATTTATAATGTTATTAAATAAAAGAAATGTATAATGCTGCCATAAAACAAACCAAATTCCATCATTTGTTGATCAGATTTTCTAAAGTCACATTGAATATTTTGACCGTTTTCTGCTGGCCGTTAATACCAGACACTTGGATTTTGCAACAGTTGTTAGCCTGAGTTTGTGAGTCGAAATATTTTCTGAGAAATGAGTGAAGTGTTAGCAATGATGTTTATTGATTTGTTTTAAATCAAACATGAAAGATTAAGAATTCAGTTAAGTAACACTAATTCAAAATAATTAATTAATGGACCATTTATTGAAATAAATTAAAATGTTTTTTTTTTGCAAAACGAACCGTTTAGTGTTTACAATATAGTAAAAAATTTGTAATAAATTAAAACGTTATGATTCAGTGGATACAAAGAATTGCGAATTACTGAAGACTTCTCCCAGTCATGGCTGATGGAACGAGAGCATGCTACCCCCGTGGATTAAATAAAGGGTTCCGTTCGAAATTCCGTTCAAATTCCAGAGTTCGAAAAGATACACCCGAAGTAGGCCGGAGGTTACATCGGCCGAAACGTTGTGAGAATAACTCTCAAGATGAAAGCAGTAGTCCGAATAACCCAAATTATATAAATTAAAGCAATCATTTAGGGGGGGGGGTCAAACGAACCGTTTATTTACATATAATATTATTTGAATAACTCGCTTATTTCGTTGGATTTTTGGCATACATTTTGGATGAAACTTATTAATTAGTCTTAAATTGTTTTTTTTATCCTGAAATAAAATTCTAATTTATTTTTTAAAGACTTGAAAATCGAACTTTAATGCAATGCCTTAATCGTTGGACGCCATGTTGTAATTTTTTCATTTTCTTTCGTGCTTGATACATTTGGGGGAAAAAAAGGAACAAGTTAACAATGATTTCCAAATGAATGAATAATCCTTAGGAGGGTAGCCGTGTTCTTGCAGGGGAATAAAGTCACAATAGCAGGAACAAGTTAACAATGATTTCCAAGTGAATTAATAATGCTTAGGAGGGTAGCCGTGTTCTTGCAGGGGAATAAAGTCACAATAGCAGGAACAAGTTAACAATGATTTCCAAATGAATTAATAATGCTTAGGAGGGTAGCCGTGTTCTTGCAGGGAAATAAAGTCACAATAGCAGGAACAAGTTAACAATGATTTCCAAGTGAATGAATAATCCTTAGGAGGGTAGCCGTGTTCTTGCAGGGGAATAAAGTCACAATAGCAGGAACAAGTTAACAATAATTTCCAAGTGAATGAATAATCCTTAGGAGGGTAGCCGTGTTCTTGCAGGGAAATAAAGTCACAATAGCAGGAACAAGTTAACAATAATTTCCAAGTGAATGAATAATCCTTAGGAGGGTAGCCGTGTTCTTGCAGGGGAATAAAGTCACAATAGCAGGAAAAAGTTAACAATAATTTCCAAGTGAATGAATAATCCTTAGGAGGGTAGCCGTGTTCTTGCAGGGGAATAAAGTCACAATAGCAGGAACAAATTAACAATAATTTCCAAGTGAATGAATAATCCTTAGGAGGGTAGCCGTGTTCTTGCAGGGAAATAAAGTCACAATAGCAGGAACAAGTTAACAATAATTTCCAAGTGAATGAATAATCCTTAGGAGGGTAGCCGTGTTCTTGCAGGGGAATAAAGTCACAATAGCAGGAACAAGTTAACAATAATTTCCAAATGAATGAATAATTCTATGGTCGTGAGTCTGCTTGTCTGATTACTTGCTCTGACTACAGATGGGCGCATGCGCGTTAGCGTTTTCGGTATTTCCGG
>OY744532.1:109419582-109459582 GCA_963556195.1 Sepiola atlantica | reverse complement strand
TTTTCTTTTAAATTTTCTTATCATTTTGTTTTTGCTGGCGATGGGATAGACCCGCTATTTCAGATGCGCCATAATAATTTTTTATTTCATTTTACTTCGGTCGAAGTTCTCAGAAATCAAGGGGCTAACACTTAATCTCTATGTGGGATGCGTAGATATTCGAATATTCCATTAATGTTCTCCTTTACCTGTCAAATCTTGAGTTAGTAAAGAAGTTAAGAATATTAATTTTCCTCTCCCCAATTGACCCGTGAATATCTTTCTTGTCGTCTCTTGGTCTTACCGGATTCCAGGACAAGAGTTCATCTGGTCTGGTGGAGTATCTAGCTAAGTGCTGTGACTTGAGGTAACATTACTTGGAGAAGGTGCACCATTCCTTGTATGAGCCGATGTATAGCCGTATCAATGGGATCTTATTTGGGCTTCGAATGCTATGTTATTTTGAATATTTGGTCAGGGTTAACTTGTAGGGGAACAAACACTTGCACAGAGAGACCGAAGACACTCAAGGATGGTGTCTAGTAGGTAATTCAAACTCCCCTGGTGTCTAGTAAGTAATTCAAACTCCCCTGGTGTCTAGTAGGTAATTCAAACTCCCCTGGTGTCTAGTAGGTAATTCAAACTCCCCCGGTGTCTAGTAGGTAATTCAAACTCCCCCGGTGTCTAGTAGGTAATTCAAACTCCCCCGGTGTCTAGTAGGTAATTCAAACTCCCCCGGTGTCTAGTAGGTAATTCAAACTCCCCCGGTGTCTAGTAGGTAATTCAAACTCCCCCGGTGTCTAGTAGGTAATTCAAACTCCCCCGGTGTCTAGTAGGTAATTCAAACTCCCCCGGTGTCTAGTAGGTAATTCAAACTCCCCCGGTGTCTAGTAGGTAATTCAAACTCCCCATATTAATAGACACTTGTGTGTCACGTGACATAAGTATTCGTGTAAAGCCTAAGATGAACGTACTTATAAACCATCTGAAGGAACTTTTCTTTGGTGTATAAGAAATGCGTTTTACCATGATCTCTACGATGGTTTCGGCGTGCAATTTCTCAGCCAGAGGGAGAATTAATTTCCCTATGTCTCTCTGCCTAGGTGGTGCAGGCGTATCGGGGGGGGGGGGGGGTTTAAATATCTGGACAATAATCATCCAAGAGTACTTGGCTTCAAAAGACTCTCAATTCGTTAGCCATCTCGTGTGACCTTGCTTACGACCACTGTGGTTCACGATATGGTGCGGGTCAACTGAACATTATTGCAACAACAAGTCATTTAGTTATTCTTCCAAGAGGAGCAGATGTCATTGATTTAAGAAATCCATTGTCAACACAACTTAAACTGTCCTCATAACTATTAAAATTTTGTTCAATACGTTCATCATTTTCAATCCTCTCATAATATTCTTCATCATTCAACTGACAACCTATCTATCTCATTAATCCTTATCCTCGCGTGGCTTTTGGTTTTGATAAGTGGTGTCAATTCGGGGGCATTTTTGGTATCTATTGGAGAAAATATTGAGTAAAATTTGCTTTGCATACTCTGAATAACTGCAGTGCAAAAAGAAAAGTAAAAATATATATAGTTACTTATTGCGGACCCTATGTATATATATATATATATATATATATATATATATATATATATATATTTAACTGAATAATTATATAATTAAATTATGATAGGGATAATTAACATTTTTCTGCGTATCTACTCTTTATTCTCTGCGGTATTTCATCAACAGTTGATTCCATCAGTCCATCTTGCTTTTTCGACCACTTGGTCTTTTGATGATGAGAGTTTTTCTCTCGAAAATTTAAATTTACCTTATTCCGGAACTTTTAATTGCCTGACGGTAATCTTTTTTTTTTATTTACTGTTCTGGTATTTAATCTATTCTACGTGAAATATTAATAAATTGATTTAGGATTCCATTCTTATTTTCTCTTCTCATTTATTTTTGTTCACCTGTTCCATCTTCCGGTACCTATATCGCATTGCTCTTGCCTCGGATTACGAACTTACACTTATATTTACCAGCAATGCTTCAAGCAAACTACAATTTCCTTTTATATATATATATATATATATATATATATATATATATATACATATATTAAGAATTGAATAGCTAATGAAAAAACGAGATTTGCCCAACGAGATGTAACAAAAAAAAAATATTAGAAATTTTGATTTAAAAAAAAAAAAATAAAAAAAAAATACCACTAAAGGATTAAAAAAAAAAAGAAGATCGAAATGCAATTGTTTCTAAGAGCGTTCATGTCACACTCCACACAAAAACTGCTTTTGTCACCTAGGTTGTGGAGTCGGAGGTTTTGGTAGGAGTCATACTCGTAACAATGCTAGGAGTGTAAATCATATTTTTTTAATCTCCGAAGAATCAACAGATCGTCTGAATATTAGAAGATTTTAAAATAAATAATTCTAGGAGTCGGGGGGCGCAGAATTTTTAGAATCCTAAGAAAAGCCTTCCCATTGTATTTGTTTCACTCTGCAAGAGTGTTCATTAATTAAAGACCAAATAAACACATAGTAGACGCTCTTATCTTTTGAATTGAGCCGTCTGTCTTAATCCGTTTGTATTATGTGTACGTTATGGCGAATTTTCATGTCTTTTGAAACTCACATTTTGATTTCATCATGTGTATTTTGATGTGCTATTAATTTTGATAATTAATGATATTTACCGAGGTATTTCACAATGGATCTTTTCTGGTGACTTTTTGTTTCTCGGTTATTGATTGCATTGTTTTTTATAGTACACCTACGATAAATTTGTTCTGAAGATAGTAAACAATTATAATACCTCTGTGTATGCTCTTTATTTGGAACTTGATTTAAAAATTATTTAAATCGTCAATATGTATGTGTATATATATATATATATATATATATATATATATATATATATATATATACACACAATATTTTTTATGTAATTTCATACCCATACCATTTCAATGTTATAAAGAACAGTTTCACGGCATTTCATAAAACTTATTTTTTAATCAGCATACAATTGTTTCGGCCTAACTTTCACAAATAACATGAATTGGAACAAATACATTGAAGACATTGCCAAGGCTACTGCGAAGGTGGGCTCCCTCTACCATGCCAGTAAACTTTTCACACCTGGCATTATCTCTACAAAGCCACCATCCGCCCATGCATGGAGTATTGTTGCCACATCTGGGCTGGTGCATCATCTGCTAGTCTCTCCCTCTTAGACAAGGTCCAAAAAAGAGTCGCCAACTTGATAGGTCCCTCACTATCCGCCAAGCTCCAGCCCCTGTCCCATCGCCGCAATGTTGCTTCCTTGTGCCTGTTTTACAAGTATTTCAATGGATTGTGCTCTGATGAGCTTGCTGCTCTGGTACCCCACGACATAAATTCACTAGACCAACCCGACAATCTGCCAAATCCCATCCATTCACTGTGGAGGTCCCCAGATGCTGAAGAGCTTTCTACTCCAAAAGCTTCTTTCCTCGTGCTGCTGGACTCTGGAACTCCCTCCCTGCTTTCCTGACGTTAATGACATGCATAAATTTAAAACTAATGTAAACAGACATCTCGCTGCGCAGCTCCCAATTCTCAGTAGCCTCTTAGGTCTATAGTGGTGGCCTGCCTTGTTTGGGGTGAACTATGATAAAAAATGTTTTAAAAAGTATATTTAGAAAATGCTCCTGTGAATTTATTTCTTGGTGTGGCTATCTTCAGTGCTAATTTTACAAAACAATGCAAAAACACAAAAAAAAAAACATGAAAAAGTAGGCGATCAAAACCTAAATTACAATCATTACTCATTATCAACATTATATATATATTCAGCTCTATTCCACTGAATATTGAGCTACTGATATTTACAAGTTGATTGATTTTTATAGCTAACTCACTAAAGAATGTTCTATATACACGCATATAAGTGTATTTTCTTTGATAAATATATATATATGTATATATAGCATAACCCCTGGTAACACTGTAACTCCGCTAGTATGTAAGAAAGGATACATCAGATGCGATTCTTCTGTCCTGCTCTAAAAAGGACAATTCTGTCTTTGAGAATTGAATTATGAAACAATTCTTCGACAAATCATTTCAATAAACAAATATTTTATCGTTAGTTTCATTGTGTAGTTTTAGATGTGTCCACGCATCTCTTTAAAGGGGCTCTGTTCGTCGAACTTCACTTTGAAATAGAATTGGCATCATCGTTAAACGCGCTGATTACATGGACGCATCTTAAAATACTGGTTCTTCTTTTTCTTCTTCTTTTTTCTTTTTTTTCTTTTTCTTTTTTGTTTTTCTTTTTTTTTACTTTTTCTATTTTTTCTTTTTTTCTTTTTCTTCTATTTCTTTTTTTCTTTTTTTTCTTTTCTTTTTCTTTTTTTTCTTTCTTTTTTCCGTTTCTATTTTTTTTTCTTTTTCTTCTATTTCTTTTTTCTTTTTCTTTTCTTTCTCTTCTATTTCTTTTCTTTTTTTCTTTTTCTTTTTACCTATCTTCTGTCATTACAACTGATTATTAGTGTACCATTTCTTCTCTGATGAGGGTCCATAAAGAAATTTCTCAAAAGTTTATAAATACTTGGTAAAACGTTACCATTGTTTCATGTCCATTTAAAATGGTGTATCCATCAACACGTATTGTTAAGTTCATTTATTTGTTACATAATAATACCATTAGAACATTTTTGACCCAGCCTTTAATTGAGAGAGAGAGAGAGAGAGAGAGAGAGCACAAAGAAAGTGTTTGACTTATTGAAAGTCTCATGGACTCGTTCGGTTTGTGAGAGGGTGGATAATTTGCTTGCTGGAAGAGTCGATGTGTTTCTAGGAGGAATGAAAGCCAGTGACCACTTGATAATTTCTAATTTTATCTTATTTTATTTTATTTATCTTTTTTTCTTATTTCTTTTAACTGTCTCCATCCGTCACGCTTAAGTTTGAAATAGCATTTTTTATTATTGCTAGACACAGATTGAATAGCCAAATTTGAAGAATATCTGCTGTTTTTTTTTTTACTTTGTTGATGGTGAGGAACTTTAGAGCCGCGTGTGTGTGTGTGTGTGCGTGTGTGTGTGTGTGTGTGTGTGTGTGGTTAAACAAGCACTGAAGGAGAGGGGGGGGGGCATTAGTTACTTATCTCCACTAGTATTTCTTTAGTTATTTTTTCTGAATGGCAAGTTCTTCTCTGAATAGAAATTATATTAGTCCAGAGAGAAAGGCAAAGGGGTGGGGTGCTGGTGGTGGGGATACAGAGATAGAAGAGGTGTAGGGGTGGGGTTAGGTGTGGGGTGCATCCTTACCATTAGCTCCTCCACTCCCTCCTTTGAACCAAATTCTTGTAAACACCCACTCAGTCAAGATAGCAAGATTGCGAGTACAGAGTGCCACTCTTAGGTTGGCAGATTTTTTTTGTTTTTAGTTTTTTGTGTGTGTGTGTTTTGTGTGTGTGTGTTTTTTTGTGCGTGTGTGTGTGTGTTTTTCCTGCCTATTTTTACACGGATGTTCAGAAGTAAACAGAAACGGATGTGCTCGTTCAACGTGCGCGCGTCCGCGTCGTTTACCGCTGAACTTTCTGTTTGAAACGTGAGCGCGTGACCGACCAACGAAATGGCCAATCGCACTCTTGTTTGTCTGTGACGTTTAAGTCTGAAATAGCATTTTTGGCTGCTTCTTCCACACATCTCTAGAAGAGGATCTGTCCGCTTGTCCGTCCGTGATCAATGTAATGGATAACCAAGTACACTATGAAATTGCTTCTACCAAGTTTAAATCGTATCAAATCTTTACTTATGTATTTTCTTTTTACGGCATATCAACCTATTTGGTCAGTTAATCCCGCAACATTAATTTCTATTAAAACATCTTATATATATGAGAGAGACACACACACAGATAGAGAGAAAGAGAGAGAGAAAGAGAGAGAGAGAGAGAAAGAAAGAGAGAAACACACACACACACAGAGACACACACACACGCACACAGACAGACGTTATTGTATAACACTGATTGCTTTTTTTTTTTTTTTTTTTTTTTTCAATTGTTTGGATTGTCCATCAAGTATCTTTGATAAATTGTCGTCTGCTCCGAATGGTTTATGTTCCATTCTTCGCGAGTACTTTCGATTGATGCATTCAATCGTCTAAAAGTGGGCTATTAGTCTGCCGAGTTTGTCGAATGATGCGGCAATATATGGGTTTTTAAATGTACCCATGATTCATATATCACCCTCAACACTCCTGCCCTGACCCAGACAACCCTTTTGGTGCCGCAATTTGTTTCTTTCAAGGCTAAATTAATAAATTGATTCCCCTAGCATATCACTCCCCTCTCCTAACGACCCTATACTCTATGTATGTATGTATGTATGTATGTATGTATAATATATATATATGTGTGTGTGTGTAACCCTAACCCTAAAGTGATTAACCTAGCATATCGCTCCCCTCTCCCCCTCCTAACGACCTATACTCTAACTGCTACTACAACCACCACCCACATGCTTCCTCATATTTGATTTCCTTACTTAAAAATCGACCGCAATTCCGAGCTTGCGGGCAAAACAAATTTATACTTGTGTGATTTTTTTTCTTCAAACAAATCATCCTGAGGAAGTCTTACAATAAAGACGAAACGTTGATGAATACATAAATAATATTGTTTTGGTTTTCCTTTTTCATTTTCCATATATATATATCTGTATATATATATATATATATATATATGTATATGAGGGTAAAATCCACAATATATCATAAAAATGAAATGCCGTAAATAACAAGATGTGTGAAAAAAGACAAACGGAAAAAACAAATTTTAAATACTGGACAAAAATCATCAAAGAAAACAAGAGATTTTACCGGTTTCTGAAGACGTTCGTTTATCCGAAAATCTCTCGTTTTCTTCGATTTTTTTTTTTCTTGTTTATCTTTTTTCACACACACACATGCACACATTATATATATATATATATATATATATATATATATATATATATATAAATTACTAATGGTTCACCACTGATGAAGGCCAAAAGCCACTTGAGGATAAGGGATAATGAGATGGAATGATTGTCAGGTTTGTGACAATCGGATTTGAAGACTACCATTGTTGTAATCTGCATGAATGCAGTCCCGCAGTAATGTGTTCCACATACGAGAAGCCCTTGCAAAGAAGCTCTGTCTGTGGAAATTCCGCCTGGCGCTAAGCACGTGGAGGAAGAAAGAAAAATCGAGTTCTTGCTGTGAATGTTTTACAAGGAGGAACTGTAGATTATAACTCAGTTGAACACCTTCAATGGAAATAATGATAGAGTAGAGAGAGACTAGCAAAGTGGGAAAGGGAGTGGGGAGGAGAGACCATTTCCACCCAGCCACTCGATTTTTATATATTTTGAAGATCTTGAAATAGGCATTCACATTTACAGAAACTGATACGTCAATAAGAAAACACATTCTGTATTTTTCTGGTCCTTCATCGAATGATCGGGGTAATCAACCGAGGTTGTGGTGGTGGTGGTTGTTATTAAGAAAGTTGAAGTTCTGCATGGAGTTCACAAAAATCGTGCTTTAGGATTGTATGGCCTGCTTGAAGTGCGGTTGCATTGCAGGGTTTACCCCCAACACCGATAATAGCAAGGCTCAGCGTTTGCATGCAAAGTTGGGGAAGGTTTGGCCCAGAACACACAAAAAATGGCGTAGAACCCACATTGTCTGTTTCACTCAATTGACTTGCAGTTCCACATTTGACACGTCTTTGCTTGCCACACGCATACAAAGACGATCAGAGGACGACGGATCTTGATGCCGACTCCTCTTAGATTTCCACAAGAGATCTGTTACTTAGGTGGCTTTGAAACTACCACGTTGCTACAGTGAGGAAGTGGTTAGAGTTTTGTTGTTATATTTTTTTGTTTGTGTTTTTAATTTACCATTTCTGGAATTATTGAATAAGTCAACATCATTGGAAACTACAACTCACAGTCACTGACAGTTTAGAAACTAGCCACCCCTATACACACGCGGCAAATCATTGTAAAACACCATCAAATGAATAAGTTGACCCCATAAGAGGGTACAAGTGACCTGACACAATATATAGGATAGGTATGCATATACACATACCTACCCTAACCCTTACCAGTTTAGATTGTCCCAATGAAACGTAACAAGTGACCTGACACAATAAGCATATACACATACCTACCCTAACCCTTACCAGTTTAGATTGTCCCAATGAAACGTAACAAGTGACCTGACATAATATGCATATAAACATACCTACCCTGACCCTTACCAGTTTAGATAATCCTAGTAGAACTTAACAAGTGACCTGACACAATATGCATATGCACATACCTACCCTAACCCTTACTAGTTTAGATAGTCCCAATGAAACATAACAAGTGACCTGACACAATATGCATATACACAATCCTACCCTAACCCTTACCAGTTTAGAAAGTCCCAGTAGAACATAACAAGTGACCTGACACAATATGCATATACACAATCCTACCCTAACCCTTACCAGTTTAGAAAGTCCCAGTAGAACGTAACAAGTGACCTGACACAATATGCATATACACAATCCTACCCTAACCCTTACCAGTTTAGAAAGTCCCAGTAGAACGTAACAAGTGACCTGACACAATATGCATATACACAATCCTACCCTAACCCTTACCAGTTTAGAAAGTCCCAGTAGAACGTAACAAGTGACTTGACACAATATGCATATGCACATACCTATCCTAACCCTTACCAGTTTAGAAAGTCCCAGTAGAACGTAACAAGTGACCTGACACAATATGCATATACACAATCCTACCCTAACCCTTACCAGTTTAGAAAGTCCCAGTAGAACATAACAAGTGACCTGACACAATATGCATATACACATACCTACCTTAACCTTTACCAGTTTAGATAATCCTAGTAGAACTTAACAAGTGACCTGACACAATATGCATATGCACATACCTACCCTAACCCTTACCAGTTTAGAAAGTCACAGTAGAACATAACAAGTGACCTGACACAATATGCATATGCACATACCTATCCTAACCCTTACCAGTTTAGAAAGTCACAGTAGAACTTAACAAGTGACCTGACACAATATGCATATACACAATCCTACCCTAACCCTTACCAGTTTAGAAAGTCCCAGTAGAACATAACAAGTGACCTGACAAAATATGCATATGCACATACCTATCTTAACCCTTACCAGTTTAGAAAGTCACAGTAGAACATAACAAGTGACCTGACACAATATGCATATACACAATCCTACCCTAACCCTTACCAGTTTAGAAAGTCCCAGTAGAACGTAACAAGTGACCTGACACAATATGCATATGCACATACCTACCCTAACCCTTACCAGTTTAGAAAGTCCTAGTAGAACATAACAAGTGACCTGACACAATATGCATATACACATACCTACCCTAACCCTTACCAGTTTAGATAATCCTAGTAGAACTTAACAAGTGACCTGACACAATATGCATATACACATACCTACCTTAACCTTTACCAGTTTAGATAATCCTAGTAGAACTTAACAAGTGACCTGACACAATATGCATATACACATACCTACCCTAACCCTTACCAGTTTAGATAATCCTAGTAGAACTTAACAAGTGACCTGACACAATATGCATATGCACATACCTACCCTAACCCTTACCAGTTTAGATAATCCTAGTAGAACTTAACAAGTGACCTGACACAATATGCATATGCACATACCTACCCTAACCCTTACCAGTTTAGATAATCCCAGTAGAACTTAACAAGTGACCTGACACAATATGCATATGCACATACCTACCCTAACCCTTACCAGTTTAGATAATCCTAGTAGAACTTAACAAGTGACCTGACACAATATGCATATGCACATACCTATCCTAACCCTTACCAGTTTAGAAAGTCCCAGTAGAACATAACAAGTGACCTGACACAATATGCATATACACATACCTACCCTAACCCTTACCAGTTTAGATAATCCTAGTAGAACTTAACAAGTGACCTGACACAATATGCATATACACATACCTACCTTAACCTTTACCAGTTTAGATAATCCTAGTAGAACTTAACAAGTGACCTGACACAATATGCATATGCACATACCTACCCTAACCCTTACCAGTTTAGAAAGTCCCAGTAGAACATAACAAGTGACCTGACAAAATATGCATATGCACATACCTATCTTAACCCTTACCAGTTTAGAAAGTCACAGTAAAACATAACAAGTGACCTGACACAATATGCATATACACAATCCTACCCTAACCCTTACCAGTTTAGAAAGTCCCAGTAGAACCTAACAAGTGACCTGACACAATATGCATATACACAATCCTACCCTAACCCTTACCAGTTTAGAAAGTCCCAGTAGAACATAACAAGTGACCTGACACAATATGCATATACACAATCCTACCATAACCCTTACCAGTTTAGATAATCCTAGTAGAACTTAACATGTGACCTGACACAATATGCATATACACATACCTACCTTAACCTTTACCAGTTTAGATAATCCTAGTAGAACTTAACAAGTGACCTGACACAATATGCATATGCACATACCTACCCTAACCCTTACCAGTTTAGATAATCCTAGTAGAACTTAACAAGTGACCTGACACAATATGCATATACACATACCTACCCTAACCCTTACCAGTTTAGATAATCCTAGTAGAACTTAACAAGTGACCTGACACAATATGCATATACACATACCTACCCTAACCCTTACCAGTTTAGATAATCCTAGTAGAACTTAACAAGTGACCTGACACAATATGCATATACACATACCTACCCTAACCCTTACCAGTTTAGATAATCCTAGTAGAACTTAACAAGTGACCTGACACAATATGCATATACACATACCTACCCTAACCCTTACCAGTTTAGATAATCCTAGTAGAACTTAACAAGTGACCTGACACAATATGCATATACACATACCTACCCTAACCCTTACCAGTTTAGATAATCCTAGTAGAACTTAACAAGTGACCTGACACAATATGCATATACACATACCTACCCTTACCCTTACCAGTTTAGATAATCCTAGTAGAACTTAACAAGTGACCTGACACAATATGCATATGCACATACCTACCCTAACCCTTACCAGTTTAGATAATCCTAGTAGAACTTAACAAGTGACCTGACACAATATGCATATACACATACCTACCCTAACCCTTACCAGTTTAGATAATCCTAGTAGAACTTAACAAGTGACCTGACACAATATGCATATACACATACCTACCCTAACCCTTACCAGTTTAGATAATCCTAGTAGAACTTAACAAGTGACCTGACACAATATGCATATACACATACCTACCCTAACCCTTACCAGTTTAGATAATCCTAGTAGAACTTAACAAGTGACCTGACACAATATGCATATGCACATACCTACCCTAACCCTTACCAGTTTAGATAATCCTAGTAGAACTTAACAAGTGACCTGACACAATATGCATATACACATACCTACCCTAACCCTTACCAGTTTAGATAATCCTAGTAGAACTTAACAAGTGACCTGACACAATATGCATATACACATACCTACCCTAACCCTTACCAGTTTAGATAATCCTAGTAGAACTTAACAAGTGACCTGACACAATATGCATATACACATACCTACCCTAACCCTTACCAGTTTAGATAATCCTAGTAGAACTTAACAAGTGACCTGACACAATATGCATATGCACATACCTACCCTAACCCTTACCAGTTTAGATAATCTTAGTAGAACTTAACAAGTGACCTGACACAATATGCATATACACATACCTACCCTAACCCTTACCAGTTTAGATAATCCTAGTAGAACTTAACAAGTGACCTGACACAATATGCATATACACATACCTACCCTAACCCTTACCAGTTTAGATAATCTTAGTAGAACTTAACAAGTGACCTGACACAATATGCATATACACATACCTACCCTAACCCTTACCAGTTTAGATAATCCTAGTAGAACTTAACAAGTGACCTGACACAATATGCATATACACATACCTACCCTAACCCTTACCAGTTTAGATAATCCTAGTAGAACTTAACAAGTGACCTGACACAATATGCATATGCACATACCTACCCTAACCCTTACCAGTTTAGATAATCTTAGTAGAACTTAACAAGTGACCTGACACAATATGCATATACACATACCTACCCTAACCCTTACCAGTTTAGATAATCCTAGTAGAACTTAACAAGTGACCTGACACAATATGCATATACACATACCTACCCTAACCCTTACCAGTTTAGATAATCCTAGTAGAACTTAACAAGTGACCTGACACAATATGCATATGCACATACCTACCCTAACCCTTACCAGTTTAGATAATCCTAGTAGAACTTAACAAGTGACCTGACACAATATGCATATACACATACCTACCCTAACCCTTACCAGTTTAGATAATCCTAGTAGAACTTAACAAGTGACCTGACACAATATGCATATGCACATACCTACCCTAACCCTTACCAGTTTAGATAATCCTAGTAGAACTTAACAAGTGACCTGACACAATATGCATATACACATACCTACCCTAACCCTTACCAGTTTAGATAATCCTAGTAGAACTTAACAAGTGACCTGACACAATATGCATATACACATACCTACCCTAACCCTTACCAGTTTAGATAATCCCAGTAGAACATAACAAGTGACCTGACACAATATGCATATACACAATCCTACCATAACCTTTACCAGTTTAGATAATCCTAGTAGAACTTAACAAGTGACCTGACACAATATGCATATACACATACCTACCCTAACCCTTACCAGTTTAGATAATCCCAGTAGAACATAACAAGTGACCTGACACAATATGCATATACACAATCCTACCATAACCTTTACCAGTTTAGATAATCCTAGTAGAACTTAACAAGTGACCTGACACAATATGCATATACACATACCTACCCTAACCCTTACCAGTTTAGATAATCCTAGTAGAACTTAACAAGTGACCTGACACAATATGCATATACACATACCTACCCTAACCCTTACCAGTTTAGATAATCCTAGTAGAACTTAACAAGTGACCTGACACAATATGCATATACACATACCTACCCTAACCCTTACCAGTTTAGATAATCCTAGTAGAACTTAACAAGTGACCTGACACAATATGCATATGCACATACCTACCCTAACCCTTACCAGTTTAGATAATCCTAGTAAAACTTAACAAGTGACCTGACACAATATGCATATACACATACCTACCCTAACCCTTACCAGTTTAGATAATCCTAGTAGAACTTAACAAGTGACCTGACACAATATGCATATACACATACCTACCCTAACCCTTACCAGTTTAGATAATCCCAGTAGAACATAACAAGTGACCTGACACAATATGCATATACACAATCCTACCATAACCTTTACCAGTTTAGATAATCCTAGTAGAACTTAACAAGTGACCTGACACAATATGCATATACACATACCTACCCTAACCCTTACCAGTTTAGATAATCCTAGTAGAACTTAACAAGTGACCTGACACAATATGCATATACACATACCTACCCTAACCCTTACCAGTTTAGATAATCCCAGTAGAACATAACAAGTGACCTGACACAATATGCATATACACAATCCTACCATAACCTTTACCAGTTTAGATAATCCTAGTAGAACTTAACAAGTGACCTGACACAATATGCATATACACATACCTACCCTAACCCTTACCAGTTTAGATAATCCTAGTAGAACTTAACAAGTGACCTGACACAATATGCATATACACATACCTACCCTAACCCTTACCAGTTTAGATAATCCTAGTAGAACTTAACAAGTGACCTGACACAATATGCATATACACATACCTACCCTAACCCTTACCAGTTTAGATAATCCTAGTAGAACTTAACAAGTGACCTGACACAATATGCATATGCACATACCTACCCTAACCCTTACCAGTTTAGATAATCCTAGTAGAACTTAACAAGTGACCTGACACAATATGCATATGCACATACCTACCCTAACCCTTACCAGTTTAGATAATCTTAGTAGAACTTAACAAGTGACCTGACACAATATGCATATACACATACCTACCCTAACCCTTACCAGTTTAGATAATCCTAGTAGAACTTAACAAGTGACCTGACACAATATGCATATACACATACCTACCCTAACCCTTACCAGTTTAGATAATCCTAGTAGAACTTAACAAGTGACCTGACACAATATGCATATGCACATACCTACCCTAACCCTTACCAGTTTAGATAATCCTAGTAGAACTTAACAAGTGACCTGACACAATATGCATATACACATACCTACCCTAACCCTTACCAGTTTAGATAATCCTAGTAGAACTTAACAAGTGACCTGACACAATATGCATATGCACATACCTACCCTAACCCTTACCAGTTTAGATAATCCTAGTAGAACTTAACAAGTGACCTGACACAATATGCATATACACATACCTACCCTAACCCTTACCAGTTTAGATAATCCTAGTAGAACTTAACAAGTGACCTGACACAATATGCATATACACATACCTACCCTAACCCTTACCAGTTTAGATAATCCTAGTAGAACTTAACAAGTGACCTGACACAATATGCATATACACATACCTACCCTAACCCTTACCAGTTTAGATAATCCTAGTAGAACTTAACAAGTGACCTGACACAATATGCATATGCACATACCTACCCTAACCCTTACCAGTTTAGATAATCTTAGTAGAACTTAACAAGTGACCTGACACAATATGCATATACACATACCTACCCTAACCCTTACCAGTTTAGATAATCCTAGTAGAACTTAACAAGTGACCTGACACAATATGCATATACACATACCTACCCTAACCCTTACCAGTTTAGATAATCCTAGTAGAACTTAACAAGTGACCTGACACAATATGCATATACACATACCTACCCTAACCCTTACCAGTTTAGATAATCCTAGTAGAACTTAACAAGTGACCTGACACAATATGCATATACACATACCTACCCTAACCCTTACCAGTTTAGATAATCCTAGTAGAACTTAACAAGTGACCTGACACAATATGCATATACACATACCTACCCTAACCCTTACCAGTTTAGATAATCCTAGTAGAACTTAACAAGTGACCTGACACAATATGCATATACACATACCTACCCTAACCCTTACCAGTTTAGATAATCCTAGTAGAACTTAACAAGTGACCTGACACAATATGCATATACACATACCTACCCTAACCCTTACCAGTTTAGATAATCCTAGTAGAACTTAACAAGTGACCTGACACAATATGCATATACACATACCTACCCTAACCCTTACCAGTTTAGATAATCCCAGTAGAACATAACAAGTGACCTGACACAATATGCATATACACAATCCTACCATAACCTTTACCAGTTTAGATAATCCTAGTAGAACTTAACAAGTGACCTGACACAATATGCATATGCACATACCTACCCTAACCCTTACCAGTTTAGATAATCCTAGTAGAACTTAACAAGTGACCTGACACAATATGCATATACACATACCTACCCTAACCTTTACCAGTTTAGATAATCCTAGTAGAACTTAACAAGTGACCTGACACAATATGCATATACACATACCTACCCTAACCCTTTCCAGTTTAGATAGTCCCAATGAAACGTAACAAGTGACCTGACACAATATGCATATACACAATCCTACCCTAACCCTTACCAGTTTAGAAAGTCCCAGTAGAACGTAACAAGTGACCTGACACAATATGCATATACACAATCCTACCCTAACCCTTACCAGTTTAGAAAGTCCCAGTAGAACATAACAAGTGACCTGACACAATATGCATATACACAATCCTACCCTAACCCTTACCAGTTTAGAAAGTCACAGTAGAACGTAACAAGTGACCTGACACAATATGCATATACACAATCCTACCCTAACCTTTACCAGTTTAGAAAGTCCCAGTAGAACATAACAAGTGACCTGACACAATATGCATATACACATACCTACCCTAACCCTTACCAGTTTAGATAATCCCAGTAGAACTTAACAAGTGACCTGACACAATATGCATATACACATACCTACCCTAACCCTTACCAGTTTAGATAGTCCCAGTAGAACTTAACAAGTGACCTGACACAATATGCATATACACATACCTACTCTAACCCTTACTAGTTTAGATAGTCCCAATAAAACGTAACAAGTGACTTGACACAATATGCATATACACATACCTACCCTTGTAATGTTATTGGCTAGGTTAAATAAGTAGTAAGACGGAGAGACGTATAGAATAAATAACAAGGTTTATTGGCGGTCAAAATACATTTTAACTGAGTCATCGCCAGGGGCCGTAACTCGTCCCCTTACCGGTGACTCGTCGGTGCAGTAACACTACATCCCCCTTTCGGTTGTAAAGTTCTTTATAAGGACAGTCTTTTAGGTGATCGAACTTGTCGACCGCTTCTTGTATATTTCCCATAGTCAGGACCTCTGGAACTCTCCAGTGGGATGTTTCTTTGGTTACTGGGAAGATCTGTTGAGTCATCATCACAGCTATACATATATCCATATCGAGGGGAACGTAGTAAGGTATTTGCTTCCTGTGGGGTAGCCACCTGAGAGAAGCTGGTTTCTCCGTTCCTTAATCCTTTGTTGCGCTGGTGTAGTCCTGAATCGGACTGACCTTGGTGACAGAGTTTTACTTACTACAGCTGTACTGGTCTTAGGTATCTTGACCCAGACTGGTTGTCCTTTTTCAAAGGCAGGACGATCTTTAGCCCGATGACGTTTGTCATAGTTTTGCTTTTGTCTGGCTTTAAGCCGGGTGTCTGCCCTTCTATGTTCCTCGATGTTTTGCTGATCAAATGAATTTCTTTGAGGAATGGTAGGGATCCGTGTTCTTAGTTTTCTATTCATTAACAGCTCTGCAGGACTCTTGCCGTGTTGCAGAGGAGTGCTGCGATAATTTAGCAGTGCTATGTATGGGTCACTTGCTTTTTTCAATAAGTTTTTTATTGTCTGGACTGCACGTTCAGCTTCTCCGTTTCCTTGTGGATGATGGGGGCTACTTGTGAGGTGCAGGAAGTCAAAAACATTTGAAAAGTTCCTGAATTCACTAGAACTGAATTAGGGGCCGTTGTCAGATATGATTGTCTCTGGGATCCCATGCCTAGCGAATATTGATTTGTAATGCTCTATTACACTGGCTGAGGTGGTTGTCCGTAAATGGGCTATTTCAATCCACCTGGAAAAATAATCGACAATCAGAAGATATCGGTGTCCCATGAATTCGAACAGATCCATTCCTATTTTCTGCCATGGATATGCAGGTAATTTGGTGGGTTGTAGTGGTTCTGGTGGATATTTTCGTTCTTTTTCACAGATACCGCATTTCCCAACTTTGTCTGCAATTTGTTTAGAGAGGCCAGGCCACCACACACTTTCGCGAGCTAGTGCTCGGCATTTGACAACACCTTGGTGTCCCTCATGTAGACGCTCTAGTATGTCTTTTTGAAGTACATTAGGAATGACAAGTCGGCTCTGGTACATTAGAAGTCCCTGGTAAACTGTTAGGTCCTGGTTGACAAACCAGTACTGTTTTAGTTCGGGGTCCCGCCTTGCTCTTTCGGGCCAGTGGTCCATCTCATAATATTTGATTACCTGACTGCAGACCTGGTCAGTATTTTGTTTTAGTCGGATATCCTCCAATCGTTTATCGCTCGCCGAGATATTTCCTATGACTGAGCGGATAAATGAGTCGGTCTCTGTCTCCTGCTGGATATCCTGTATAACGGGACTAATCCCAGGTGCTCGGGACAAAGCGTCTGCTGTTGTGAGGTCTTTTCCCGCTGTGTATATGATCTCATAGGAGAATCTCATTAACCTCATGCGGAAACGTTGAATTCTTGGAGTCAATTCGTCGAGTCGCTTCGACTTCAACAGTGCCAACAGTGGTTTGTGGTCGGTTTCGATTGTGAATTTTGGCATTCCGACCAAGTAGTCCGCAAAATTTTCACAACACCAAGTGACTATTAGTGCCTCCTTCTCAACCTGTGCATATCTCTGCTCTGTTTCTGTCAGAGATCGTGAAGCATAAAATACCGGTCTCCAGTCATTTTCTTGCTTCTGCAGTAGTACACCGCCTAGGCCATAGCTAGATGAATCTGCTGATACCCTTGTCGGCTTGTTGGAATTGTAATGAGTCAGTACTGGTGCAGAACTCAGTTGCTTCTTCAGGGTCTGGAATGCTGCTTTCTGAGGCTCATCCCAGATCCATTCTGACTCTTTCCTAAGAAGCTCTCGGAGTGGTTTCGTGGTTTCGGCTAGATTCCTAGCAAATTTTCCGACCTGGTTTGCCATGTCCAGTAAGCGTCGTAATTCGGACACATTCTCAGGTCTGGGCAAGTCCAATTGCTGCTACTTTTTCGGGATCTATTTGTATTCCCTCTTTTAATATAATGTGACCCAGAAACTTTATGTTTCTGACAGAAAATACACATTTATCGTTGAGTGTAGCTCCTGCAGCCTTCATTTTCTGCAGTACTGCTTTTAGTCGCTGGTCGTGCTCTTGCTGGTTTCTTCCACTTATTAGGACGTCATCTATGTCACAGATGACTCCTGGTATTCCGGACAAAATGTGTGTCATCTCCCTATGAAAGATTTCTGGCCCAGAACTTATCCCGAATGGATGTCGTTTGAAACAGTACCTCCCATAAGGTGTTATAAATGTGGTAAGGACCTGCGATTTTTCGTGTAGGACGATTTGGTAGAAACCGTTGTTGCAGTCGAGCTTGCTAAACACTGTGGCTCCATCGAGCTTGGCCAGTAATTGGTCTGTGGTGGGTAAAGGAAATTTGTTCCGTTTCACGCTCTCGTTTAGCTTGGTAAAGTCGACGCATAACCTAACTTTACCGTTAGCTTTTTGGACGGCGACTATTGGGGCACACCAATTAGTTGGTGATTTGACTGGACGGATTATGTCCTCGTTCTCCAGACGTTTCAGTTCTTCCTGAACCTTCTGTTTCATAGGCAACGGCAATGTTCTAGAGGTAGTAATGGAAAAGGGCTGAGCTCCTGCCTCCAAACGTATCTGGTACACATGTTCCAGTTTCCCTAGGCCTGTGAACAGTTCTGGGAACTCTTTCTTATACTGGTGCCCTTCGCTTGTCACTCTATTAACTGCTTTGATTGCTGGTCCTCCCAGTAGAGGTTCTTGCAGACTCTCTTTAACATAAAGGTCTTGTTGCGAGCTTACTTTTTCCGTGGCCAGTTTGGCCTTCACACATCCTATGAGGTTTATCTCATGATGACCCGGTCCGTACAATCTTTTGTTTGTGAGTTGGATGAGTGGGGAATTTTTCCTGAAGAACCGGTCCGGGATTACGGTCACATTTGCACCTGTATCCAGCCTAAAATTTATAATTTTGGTACAGGTCTTAGTGGTGACCTTAATTTTAGCCTGCCAATTTGTATTATCCTCAGTGGTAATTGTACCTATATTTTCGAGAGTGACAGAACCTAAAAAATGATTTTCTTCTTCCTCTCTTATTTCTCTAACCTTCACTTTATCGGTTCTGCAAAATTTTGCATAATGCCCTTTCTGCGAACAAATTCTGCAGCGTGCATCTTTTGCTGGGCAGTCATTTCTATTGTGGAATGGAAATTTCCCGCAGCGTGTGCATTTGCTAGGCATTTTCGATTTCGGATGTGGTTGTTTGGTGATGTTTGTCTTGTAGGTTCGCTTTGTAACCCGGTTGATTTGAGGATCCGCTGCATCGGCACCGGAGGAAATGGTCTGCATCTGTTGTTTCGAAGTTTCGTAGGCTCTACCTATTTGTAGGCACTTGTCTAGAGTAAACTGTTTATCAAACAGTAACTTTTCTCTGACGGTATCGCTTCGAACTCCAACAACGACTTGGTCTCGAATAAGCCTATCCTGTAGCTGTCCGAAATTGCAGTTCTTTGCAAGTTGTCGAAGAGCAGCTATATAGGTCTCAATACCTTCCGATACTTCTGTTGATTATTGCACTCTAGTCATAAATTGAAATTAAGGAAGTGGAGTTATCTCCCCTTATAGTTCCTTTTTTATCCGTTAGGTGTCGCTCGGCCCTGACCGGAAGGAGCTCTCCTCTTTCTCTCTCTCTCTATCTTGCTTTCGTTTGAAGAAGTCAATAAAAAAATCAGTCCCTGATTTTTTAAGTGTAACCCTGTTTTATGACTTGTTCTTAAAAGATAAGCTGCTTCCACAAGGTAGGATCGTTTTCAATTCCCTTTTATTATGATGTCGTGTTAATTTCTGCAACAAAGGTTATGGGACCCAGAACATTTTGGAAGGATTGAAAAAAAAAAAAAAAAGGATACCCACGTGTGTCACGACGGCCATTATTTTTGCCTGGAGAATCTGTTTTTGTTTATCGTGTTTTAAAAAGAACTCAAAAAAAAAAAAAATAACTATGGAAACAAAATCGAATATTGTATCGCTGAAAGGAGCAAATTATGCTACCTGGAAAATACAATGCAAAATGGCACTAATTAGGGATAATTTGTGGAACATTGTAAACCAAACTGAGACAGTACCGGACTCTGTTACTGAAAACAATTCGTATCAGAAATATTCGTCACGGAGGGATCGTGCATTAGCTACGATAGTTTTGTCTATGGATCCGTCATTACTATATATGATTGGCGACCCTATTGATCTGACTGTTGTATGGAAAAAGCTAGCGGACCAGTTTCAAAAGAAAACTTGGGCTAATAAATTAGCTTTAAGAAGGAGACTTTTCTCTCTCAAATTACGAGAAGGAAATCCGGTTCAAAATCATATTAAGACTATGACGGAAATCTTCGAAGAGTTATGTGTAATTGGCGACTCTATCGAAGAGGAAGACCGGGTTATCTATCTTCTAGCTAGCCTACCGGAGTCTTACAATATTTTGGTGACGGCGTTGGAAGCAAATGCAGAAGTCCCAAGCTGGGATGTAGTAACAGAACGGCTGCTATACGAAGAAACAAAAAGTAAAAACAAGGATACGTATAGTGCTGAAACGAAGGCAATGATGTCGACACATGTGAAACAAAGAGAGCCGCTGAAGTGTTATCAGTGTGGCAAATATGGACATTTTAAGCGTGACTGTCGCGTATTTCGTGGACCGGAGAAAACTAATAATACTTCTTTTAAACGAAGCCACACAAAAAGATACATGTGTAACATGACAAAAAATAATGCAGACTCCAGTAACTCGGAAAATGACGGCGTTGATTTGATAGCGCTTAATGCTGTCTTCAATAGTCGTGAAGAAAATAAATGGATTGTAGATTCGGGTGCAACGTGCCACATGTGCAACGATGCCAAAAAATTTGTAGACTTGAAAAATTTTAAAGTCGCAAAAGAAATAATCCTTGGAGATGGATACTCAGTGGAAGCTTTGGGAAAGGGAACACTTGAAGTGTGGATGAATATATCTCACAAAAAATGGCAAAGATGCAATTTATATGAGACTCTGTATGTGCCTAAACTTTCATTTAATTTACTGAGTGTATCCAAAAGCACAAAATCTGGTAAAAAATTCGTTTTTTCGGAATCCGGTTGCAAACTGTTTGATGAAAAAGAAAACATTATTGCTACAGCTACCAAATTCGGAAGTCTCTATTATTTGAACTGTAAGGAAAAGCAAGAGTCTGTCCATGCAGCAGCTACATGTTCAAATAATGATACAAGAGAGGAGATTTGGCATAGAAGATATGGTCATCTCGGAGCAAAAAATTTGCAGAAATTAGCGAAAGAAAAAATTGTGGATGGATTTGATTTTGATGTGACAAAAGAATTAAATTTCTGCGAACCATGTGCAGATGGAAAACATCATCGTCAGTCATTTCCAAAAACTGCTGGAAGAAGAGCGAATGAATTGCTCGGACTCATACAGTGATGTGTGTGGAAAAATAGAGCAAAAATCGCTCAGTGGATGTGAGTACTTTGTCACATTTATCGATGATAAATCAAGATATGTTTGGATTTACATGCTCAAACACAAAGGAGAGGTTTTTGAGAAATTTGTCGAATGGAGAACCATGGTGGAGAAGTCGAGTGGGCACAAAGTCAAAGTGCTAAGAACTGACAATGGCGGTGAATACACTTCCAGAGATATGGAACTCTACTTGAAGAAGGAAGGCATACGCCATGAATACACAGTTCCTAAGACACCTGAACAAAATGGAGTAGCTGAGAGGATGAATCGAACATTGGTAGAAACAGTTTGAGCAATGTTGTCTGATTCAAAGTTGCATAAAAGATTTTGGGCAGAAGCCTTATCAACAGCTACATATGTTCGGAATCGAAGCCCGACAAGTGCAGTGCACAGAATGACACCATATGAAGCATGGACAAGTTATAAACCAAAAGTGAAACATTTGCGAGTGTTCGGATGCAGTGCTTATGCTCATATACCAAAGGACGAAAGACATAAAATGGATCCTAAAGCTAAGAAAAGCATCTTTCTTGGATATGGCACTTGTGTTAAAGGATATAGACTGTACAACACCGAAAAATCGAGAGTCTTTTTCAGTAGGGATGTAATCTTTGATGAATCAAAATCAATAGATGAACAAAAGAATACTGAAGAGAAAGACGGAGACAAAAAACATTCTGTCACTGAAATCGAATGTCAGATTATAAGTGAGAATGATGATGACGACTCACAAGAGCTCACAGTGCTACGAAGATCGACTAGACTGAGGAAACCTCCAGATCTGTATGGTGAATGGGCCACCATCGTTCATGAATTAAATGACCCATTAACCGTGAAAGAAGCTTTTTCCAGTCCTGAGAAAGACAACTGGAAGAAAGCCATGGATGTAGAAATTGAGTCACTTCGTACAAATAAAGTATGGGACTTAGTTGAGCTGCCTAGTGAAAGAAAGGCTATCGGTTGTAAGTGGGTTTTCAAACGAAAATATGATGTTGATGGAAGTTTGGAAAGACACAAAGCACGACTGGTAGCTCAAGGCTTTAATCAAAAATATGGAATTGACTATGACGAGACATTTTGTCCCGTTGTAAGATTTGAATCCATAAGAACAGTTATTGCATTAGCAGCAAAACATGGCCTGAAGCTACATCAGGCAGACATTACTACTGCATTCCTTAATGGGGAGCTTAAAGAAACCATCTACATGAAGCAACCCGAGGGATTTGAAATACAAGGAAAAGAACATCTTGTCTGTAAACTAAGGCGAAGTTTATATGGTCTTAAACAATCACCAAGATGTTGGAATGAAAAGCTGGACAGTCAACTGAAAAAGATGGGATTCCAGCAATTAAAAAATGATCCGTGCAACTATATTCTATCTTCAGAAGGAGAGATGTTTATAGTTGCTGTCTATGTTGATGACCTCATTGTGGCAAGCAAATCTCCAACACATGTTAAGGAATTTATGAAGAAATTATCAGAGAAATTCAACATCAAGGACATGGGAAAATTGCACTACTTCGTAGGTGTTAAAGTTGTTTATCCAAAACCAGGAAATATTTGGATTGGTCAACCAACATACACAGCAGAAATACTGAAAAATTTTCAGATGGAGAACTCAAGACCTACAACAACTCCATGTGATACTGGAACGAAATTGACAGACGCGGCTGATGACAGTGAACTGTTTAATAGAGAGGTTTACCAATCAGCAATTGGAAGCCTACTATATCTGTCAACAAGAACGAGACCAGATATTGCTTATGCTGTTGGCATGGTGGCAAGATTTTGCTCCCAGCCTACAAAGAAACATTGGACTGCTGTGAAGCATATTATGCGATATTTAAATGGTACCCGAAATTATGGACTACTATACAACAATGACGTAGTGAGTAACATCACAGGATATTCAGATGCAGACTGGGCTGGTGATCTGAATGATCGCAAATCTACTTCTGGCTACTTGTTTAAACTGAGTGGAGCTGCCATCAGTTGGAGAAGCAAAAAACAGACCTGTGTAGCATTATCTACAGCTGAGGCTGAATATATGGCACTAGTAAGTGCAGCACAAGAAGCAGTTTGGTTGCAACGTCTTGCTTGTGATCTTAATGAAACCTCGGTTGATCCAATGGTCATCTATGAGGATAACCAATCAACAATTAGCATGGCGAAAAATCCACAGTACCATGGACGTGCTAAACATATTGATATAAAATTTCATTTTATCAGGGAACAAGTGGAAACCAGGACAATTCAACTGCAATACTGTCCAAGCACCGATATGATTGCAGATGTGCTGACGAAAGGACTCACCGGCGCACAGTTTGAAAAACTCAGAGAACTTTTGGGTGTCAAAACCTTAATTTAATTGTTTGACAGCGAGTGAGAAGGAGTGTTGATTATTGCACTCTCGTCATAAATTGAAATTAAGGAAGTGGAGTTATCTCCCCTTATAGTTCCTTTTTTATCCGTTAGGTGTCGCTCGGCCCTGACCGGAAGGAGCTCTCCTCTTTCTCTCTCTCTCTATCTTGCTTTCGTTTGAAGAAGTCAATAAAAAAATCAGTCCCTGATTTTTTAAGTGTAACCCTGTTTTATGACTTGTTCTTAAAAGATAAGCTGCTTCCACAAGGTAGGATCGTTTTCAATTCCCTTTTATTATGATGTCGTGTTAATTTCTGCAACAACTTCTTGCTTGCGAAGATGGAATGTATAGGATTCGTAAGCTTCGTGTGTTTCGCCCACGAAAAAATCCTCAAACTTCTTCATCACCTTCTCTAGGTCCATCTTTTCTTCCTCAGAGTTAAACTTCAACCCTTCATATATATCGTAACTATCCTCCCCGATAGTTGCTAAAAATACCGATGTCTGATATGAAGTATCTGCTTCTTAAGACAATCTACTAGCGATCGAATAATTGAGAAAATTTCGTTTTAATTTTCGCCAGTTATTAGCAACATTTCCAACGAGAGTCATTCGTTCGGGGGGTGGTAAATTAGCAGAATATTGCTTTATGTCCGTGTGAGGCATTTTTCAAAAGTATACGATATATATGAAATAAAACAAATTTCTGTACTCACTGTTCTCTCTTTTCTTAATTTTTTTTTTTGTTTGTGGGACCGTTTTCCGTAAGTCATTTGTTTATCGATAGTAGAATTTTCTTTCTCTTAGAAATACTTTGTTTTTCTTACTACGATATCCGATCTTTTACTTTGTTTTTTTTGGCTTCCACAAATTGTATCCTTTATATGACACCATGTAATGTTATCGGTTGGGTTAAAGAGAGAAGTATAAGATAAATAACAAGGTTTATTAGCGGTCAAAATACATTCTAACTGAGTCATCGCCAGGGGCCGTAACTCGTCACCTTACCGGTGAAACGTCGGTGCAGTAACACTACACCCTAACCCTTACTAGTTTAGATAGTCCCAATAAAACGTAACAAGTGACCTGACACAATGTGCATATACACATACCTACCCTAAAACTTACCAGTGTAGATAGTCCCAATAAAACGTAACAAGTGACTTGACACAATAAGCATATACACATACCTACTCTAACCCTTACCAGTTTAGATAGTCCCAGTAGAACTTAACAAGTGACTTGACACAATATCCATATGCACATACCTACCCTATGACATGACACAATATGCATATGCACACACCTACCCTAACCTGTACCAGTTTAGATAGTCCCAGTAGAACGTAACAAGGTACCTGACACGACATGCATATACACATACCAATCCTTACCCTAACCAGTTAAATTAGGCCCAATAAGACGTAACAAGTTACCTGACACAATATGCATATACACATACCTACCCTTACCCTTACCAGTTTACATAGTCCCAATAAAACGTAATAAGTGACCTGACACAATATGCACATACACATACCTACCCTTAACCCGTACCAGTTTAGATAGTCCCAGTAGAACGTAACAAGTGACCTGACAAGATATTCATATGCAGATACCTACCCTAACCCTTACCAGTTTAGATAGTCCCAATGAAACGTAACAAGTGACCTAAGACAATATGCGTATACACATACCTACCCTTACCCTTACCAGTTTAGATAGTCCCAGTAGAACGTAACAAGTGACCTGACACAATATGCATATACACATACCTACCCTAACCAGTTTAGATAGTCCCAGTAGAATTTAACAAGTGACCTGACACCATAGTTTAGATATTATTATGTTATTAGACCACTTTTGGGAAAAGGTCGGGTAACATATTATAGAAATATATCGAGAGTCGTACACAGTCCAAACGGTGACTTGGATAACATCTCTTTTCGTCTCTTTCATGTCTTTTAAGCATCTCATTGTCCAACCTAAGGAAGGGGTACTTTCTTACTCCACATCACCCCCCTCTTAGATAATTTCGTCACAACAGAAATCAATATCTTTTACGTTTCGGGTCCGGACTTAACAGTTGTACGGGTATTCTGTTTCTTTTGCTTGACCGTTTTGGAATAACTGTTTCAGCAAATGGTTGTGCTGGAATGTCAAACGTCTCATACAATATGTCTATCGGGATTTTCTGATCTTCCCTGACATCTTCCGTGAACCTTGATCTCAATTGATTTAGATGACGTGTATGTTCCCATTTGGAACTTTTCATCCAGTACATAATTCTACCAATTCTTTTTGATATTACCCCATCATCCCAAAACCTTTTTCCATTTCTGAAATTTTTGAAACTTTGTCTCCGGTTTTAAAGAAGTTACACGAAAAATTACTTTTCTTCGCATATTTCTTCGTTGGACTCAGTAACAATCTGTCAAATACTGAGCGTATCTTTCTAGCAAACATCAGTTCGGCTGGTGACATGCTTGAAACTGTGTTTTGGTTTGGCGTGATTCTGTACACCGACAAAAATTTCTGAATGGTCTTCTCCTCAGTGTCCATGCCATGATTCTTTCTCAATGCCCTTTTAAAAGTGTCCACAAATCTTTCAGCCTGACCATTAGATCTGGGATGGTAAGGTGAAGTTGTTGTTTGGTCAATGGACAAACATCTGCAGAAATCTTTAAATTCACTGCTGGTAAATTGTGTCCCATTGTCGCTTACTATTGCTTTGGTACACCAAAGCGACTGAAAAGTTCGTCTAATACCTTTATAGTAGTTGTGGATGTCGGGTGTTTACATTTGAAAATCTCAGGCCACTTAAAGTAGCTATCTACAACTATTAGGTAATAATGACCATTCATGGGTCCAGCATAATCGATATGCAGTCTCGTCCATGGGACATCAGTTTTCGGCCATGGTATAATTTTCACTGGTGGTGCTTTTGCTGCAAGTTGGCATCCTCTACATGCTTTAACAATCTGTTCTATATCCTTGTCCATCTTCGGCCAATAAGTATAACTCCTCATTAAAGCTTTCATACGTGCGATCCCTGGATGCCCTTGATGGAATTCTTTTAACATCCGCTTTTGCAGTACAACTGGCATCACCACTCTTCTATTGAATATGCTGACAAATTTCTTGAAGTTTTATATTTCTTCTTTAAAATTACTTCTTCTTTCATCTTTTTGATGAAATCGTCTTTTCCAGCCTTGATTCTTATTTCATCTAACGTGACAGATAATTCACGTATAGCATTGCATAATGCTTCCTTAAAATCCGTTTCATCCCTTAAGGCTGCAATAACCATGTCTTCTAGTGGCTTCGATCTTCGAGGGATTAATCTGGAAAGACCATCTGCGTGCCCTATTTTCTTTGAAGGCAAAAATTCCATTTTAAGATTATAATTTAATAATTCTATACCCCAGTGCTGCAATCTATTTGCAGTATGTGTGGGAATACCCTTCTTTGATCCGTATATGGATAATAGTGGCCTATGGTGTGTTTGTAATAAAAACAATCGACCATGGATAAATTTATGAAATTTGTTTAACGCAAAAACAATTACAAGGCTCTCTTTTTCAATTTGCAAATAATTTTTTTCTGCCGGAAGCAAAGTTCTGGAAACATAGGCTACTGGTTTCTTACTACGATCTTCAAATTTATGAAGAATTACAGCACCAATGCCATAATCACTTGCGTCAGAAGCGACTATTATTCCTTGTTTAGGGTCATAATGTGTTAGTGCTAAATCCGACGTCAATACACTTTTTATTTTTTCGAAAACTTGCTGACATTTATCAGTCCAATTCCGTTTTTGACAATATTTCCGAACGAACATCTTTATCTCTACTATCCGTCAAACCTTTAACAAAAACAAGGCATTTAAACATGTCAATCGTTCACACTCTTGGTTTACTTTTCCTGCATACGTAATAAAATCATCATCATTCTGCTTAACAATGTTCAGACAAATGAAAAGGACTGCTTCTCTCACCAAACATGCTTGTGAGTGTTTTTATTGTCTCCTCAAACGATACTTCGTCAGGTTTTCTAGGCAATAGTAAATTTGTGTACTTTGTACTCTCGTTAGGACCAAGCTTCTGTAATGGAAGTTCAACTTTTTGTTCGTCTGACCAAGTTTCGCACCGTTTGTTGAAAATTGTTTCAAACCGTCGAAAATCGGCTTGAAAAGTTATTCCGTTGTCAGGGTCATATACGAATTCCGATATTAAATTTGCAATACTCTCGGCTGTGAAATCATTTGAATTTTCCATCGTTCTACCTTTTGCAACAGCCTCAAATAAAACTTTTGTGTCGTTTGCTTGCTGTTTCCGTAACTCTAACATTTCTTGTTGCAAGTAATCTTGGAAATCTTGATGCCTCTCCTTTTGTTCCATTTGCGTCTTCCGCTGTTCCATTTGAGAAGACACTAATGCCTTTATAAGTTCAACCAGTTCGTCCATTTTTAAACTATACACAATACAATGAGTATACCAAACTTCTAAAAAATTTTGATAAAAAAAAGTTCTTCATTTACCAATACACAAAAATATGGGACAAACACAACTTCCCGTAATGTTCACGTCGCGAGTTCGAATTCACTCGGCGTAAAAGTTTTTTAATTCACCAGTTAATAAATGTAAAACAAAAAAAAACACAATTGTAACTTTTTCGTTTGACTTAAAACGAAACAAAAAAAATAAGTCTTACTTTTTTTGATTTTTTTTTTGATTTTTTTTTTTTTTACGTTCCAGCCAAGGTTTATCGAAGTCACAATATCCGGCCGTTGTGTTTCAAAAAATTCAAACGTGTTGATTTTTCTTTCTTTCCATCGTTCAATGTGAGTTCTGGGATCGAATCCTATGTCGCCAATATTATGATGTTGATTAGACCTCTTTTGGGAAAAGGTCGGGTAACATATAATAGAAATATATCGAGAGTCGCACACAGTCCAAACGGTGACTTGGATAACATCTCCTCTCGTCTCGTAACGAGAGTTACCTCTCTTCATCTTTCGTCTCGTAACGAGAGTTACCTCTCTTCATGCCCTTGGAGCATCTCATTGTCCAACCTCAGGAAGGGGTACCAGCTTACTCCACATCACTAACCCTAACCAGTTTAGATTGTCCCAGTAAAATGTAACAAGTTACCTGACACAACATGCATATACACATACCTTCCCTAACCCTAACCTACATTCGATATTAAACTAAAAATTATAAGATTCTGGAAACTGTAAATAATAAAAGTTTATTGATTTAAATGTTGAAAATGCAAGGCCCCACTTTCTACAGTCTCGGTACACATTACTGAGTGACTGTCAAAGTAATGTGTGTGCTGCTAACCCTAATCCTAACAGTCAGATATAAACGTCTTAAATACAAACCTTCGATCTGATACCGCATCTCTGCTAGTTATTTTTGTGTCCAATGATTTTCGGTTCGTTATTTTCTCGCGGCGTTTTTTAATTTTTATAAACTTTTGATCCGATATCATGTCGCTGTTGTTTATTTTTATGTTTGAATATTTACTATGAAATTATTTTGTTATCGATCAGCGACCATACGGTCTTTAAGGTAACATGTCGGCACAAATTAATTCCCTAACATTGATCGGGAATCATTTGGCTTCTAAATGATTTTTGTTCTTCAATCCTAGTAGAAAACAAAACTGTTGCTGAGTTTTTGTTTCAAAATGACAAGTTTAAAATTTCACAATCACCTTCGAAAGTTTTGTGCAACCTTAAGAAAAAATAGAAAAATTAATTAGCAAAACAAAGAAACAGCAGATGGGGGGGGGGGTATTCAAAAGTAGAATTGAAAAAGAATAATAATAGCCCCCAAAAAGAGTCATTTACTTTTCTTATTTTTAAAGTATTTCTTAATAGATTATTCAAAAGTAGAATTGGAAAAGAATAATAATAACCCAAAAAAAGTCATTTATTTTTCTTATTTTTAAAGTATTTCTTAATAGATTATTCAAAAGTAGAATTGGAAAAGAATAATAATAGCCCCAAAAAAAGTCATTTATTTTTCTTATTTTTAAAGTATTTCTTAATAGATTATTCAAAAGTAGAATTGGAAAAGAATAATAATAACCTAAAAAAAGTCATTTATTTTTCTTATTTTTAAAGTATTTCTTAATAGATTATTCAAAAGTAGAATTGGAAAAGAATAATAATAGCCCCAAAAAAAGTCATTTATTTTTCTTATTTTTAAAGTATTTCTTAATAGATTATTCAAAAGTAGAATTGGAAAAGAATAATAATAACCTAAAAAAAGTCATTTATTTTTCTTATTTTTAAAGTATTTCTTAATAGATTATTCAAAAGTAGAATTGGAAAAGAATAATAATAGCCCCCAAAAAAGTCATTTATTTTTCTTATTTTTAAAGTATTTCTTAATAGATTATTCAAAAGTAGAATTGGAAAAGAATAATAATAGCCCCAAAAAAAGTCATTTATTTTTCTTATTTTTAAAGTATTTCTTAATAGATTATTCAAAAGTAGAATTGGAAAAGAATAATAATAGCCCCCAAAAAAGTCATTTATTTTTCTTATTTTTAAAGTATTTCTTAATAGATTATTCAAAAGTAGAATTGGAAAAGAATAATAATAGCCCCAAAAAAAGTCATTTATTTTTCTTATTTTTAAAGTATTTCTTAATAGATTATTCAAAAGTAGAATTGGAAAAGAATAATAATAGCCCCAAAAAAAGTCATTTATTTTTCTTATTTTTAAAGTATTTCTTAATAGATTATTCAAAAGTAGAATTGGAAAAGAATAATAATAGCCCAAAAAAAAGTCATTTATTTTTCTTATTTTTAAAGTATTTCTTAATAGATTATTCAAAAGTAGAATTGGAAAAGAATAATAATAGCCCCAAAAAAAGTCATTTATTTTTCTTATTTTTAAAGTATTTCTTAATAGATTATTCAAAAGTAGAATTGGAAAAGAATAATAATAGCCCAAAAAAAAGTCATTTATTTTTCTTATTTTTAAAGTATTTCTTAATAGATTATTCAAAAGTAGAATTGGAAAAGAATAATAATAACCCAAAAAAGTCATTTACTTTTCTTATTTTTAAAGTATTTCTGTTTACGTCAAACCGTTTGACCCCCGTAGTTTTAACACTTCTGTAAAATAACAAGTGTTTGCTTATTCGCACACACCTATACGTATTTGGAAAAGACGTCACTGTTTTATTTCATATGTAAGATTAATATTTTGAAAAGTGTACAAACTCAAAAGACTAGCAAATTGTGTTGTGCATCTAAGAGCCAACACTGACTTTCACAACTAACGTTTTAATCACAGACGTCTCTTAACTAAAGAGAATGTTTTTTTATTTCATATTCTATAAAGAATTCCGCTTTCTTTGATTAATGATGTTGATTTTTTTCTCTTTGTTTTGTTGCAGTGGCGACTACCTTGTGCGAGTGCGAGCACAGGTCATGACGCGGGATGACTCGAGCGGGGGGTGGGTTCCTCACAGTGGAGGTGGCCTTAGCCATGTTTGCTTAAAAAGAATCCCTATCTCCCATAATGGAGGGAATGAGTTGGAGCGCCATCGGGATTATATAATTTATGGAGAACGGATAACAGATCAATATGTAAGTATGACGTTCTTTGTTTTTTGGGAGTATGATATCAGGGCCATCCCTATAACAGGCCGAGAGATCTAACATTTGTTTTTTACTGGAGGCAAGATTTCCAATCAGTCAGCAGGTATCGTTTTAGCTGTTAGCACATCACTCTCATGGCTCCTTTTTCAACAACACATTGTTTTAACAAGGTCCAAAAAAGAATCGCCAACTTAATAGGTCCCTCATTATCAACCAAGCTCCAGCCCCTGTCCCATCGCCGCAATGTTGCATCCTTGTGCTTATTTTACAAATACTTCAATGGATTGTGCTTCGATGAACTGGCTACTCTGGTTCCCCCTCGACGTAAATACTCGACAATCAGCTAAATCCCATCCATTCACTGTGGAGGTCCCCAGATGCCAGAGAGCTTTCTACTCCGGTAGCTTCTTTCCTCGTGCTGCTGGACTCTGTAACTCCCTCCCTGCTCCCTGTTTCCCCGACTGTACCGACATGCAGATCTTTAAAACTAATGTGAACAGCTCCCAACTTATGGATGACACCCAAAACCTACACCCTAATTCTCAGTAACCCCTTACGTCTACAGTGACGGCATGCCTTGTTTGGGGTGAAATATGTTAAAAAAAATTAAAAAAGAAAGAATAAATGGCATTTGCTTGAATAAACATGTCAATATGAAAAGAAACCCCTTAAAAAGATTGACATGAAACTTTTACAAAATACGTAAAAATACGTAGAAAATTTGTCTTAAAAAATTAAAACAATATGAACTACTGTTTTAATATTTTTTTTTTATTAATGGTTAAAAAAAAGTTCTCGATAGAATTCAATTTTGACTTTTTACAATATACTCACAAACTTATAAATCCACATGTAGTTTATGATATTTTTTCGCATGGAAATCACTCCAGACAAGGCATGAAGCCACTTGATGTAAGAAGCTAACAAGAACAAATATGATTATCACAAAGACAGGAGATGCCTATTGAAAAGACCAAGATTATAGGTAGGAGGAAAACAGTCAGCAGGAAGAGAGTTCCACAAGCTTGCGATTCTTGGAAAGAAGCTACTGGAATAGGAAGTTGTATTACAATTAGGTATGAAAACAGCGATTTGATGGAGACCACTAGACCAACGAGTTGGAACAAAAAAAGCGGGGAATAGATCACACAATTCTGAAGAACACGTGCTATAATAGTATTTATAGAAAAGATTGAGACTAGCAACATCACGTCTGTGAGAGGGAGGGTGCAAAGAAGAAGAAAGGGTGGGGGCCAATCAAATTACAGATACGTTTTTGCACCTTATCAAGAACCCTCAAATGGGACAGAGATTCGCCAGCCCAAATATGAGAACAGTACTCCATACATGGTCTGATAGTCGATTTGTAGAGATAGAGAATAGTCTCAGGTATGAGAAAGTGTTTAGAGCGATAGAGAGAAGCGACTTTACAAGAAGCAGAAAGAGCAATGGCTCTAATGTATCAACTTCAAGAAAAATTTGATGAGAGAGAAAGACCAAGAAGTTTCAGAGTCGATTTCTCCTCAAGATCAAAATCATCCATGACAATCTCAGGAAGACAAGGGGCACGCCTACGATTGAAAGACACGAGCTGAGTCTTAACAGGATTAAACAAAACTAACCATTTCGTACCCCAATCCACAACCGAACTCAATTCAACTTCTAGATCAGCTGCATATTTCAACTGATCCCAGGAAGCAATTTATCTAATGTACGAACGACAAGATAGAATCTCAGCTGGGTTAGAATCCCGTTTCAGAATGAAATTTTCTCGGGCCGATGAGACTGAAGTGTTAGCAGTTAAAGCGATATCTGCAAACTGGAAATCTGGCCTCCCGTAAAAAATACCAAATGTTAGATGTTTTGACGTGTTCTGGGCATGAAATACAAATTAAAACAAAAAGAAGAAATGCTTCACAGTTAGAATCATAATTATTTAATCCATGATGAAGCATTTCAAAAAGTCATTGATTTGCAATGTTTACATATTATGTTATACATATACATATATATATATATATATATATATATATATATATATATATATATTATCAGTGTGACCTGTGAAAATTCCACAGTTGCTTTCTTCATTGAAATTAAATTTTTGTGATAGGGGTTAAAATACAATGAAATTTTGGATGATTGTTTCATTTTGTAGTAAGCATAGAACTAAAATATTCATTTTTAGCTTTATTCGGAACAAGCATGGCTACCTGGCGTTGCCCGGGAGGGGAATGGGCAACAAAATAGAAGCATTAAAAAGTGTATAACATCTTTCTTTTAAAACTTCTCTTTCTCTACCCTTCTCTATCTGTCTTTCCCTCTCTCTCTCACACCCCTTTCTTTCTCTCTATCTCTCCCCTCTCTTTCTATCATCCTCTCTCCCCCCCCTCTCTCTCTCTCTCTCTTTCTAACCCTGTCTCTCTCTTTCTAACCCTCTCTATCTATCTCTCCCCTTCTTTCTATCATCCTCTCTCTCACACCCCTCTCTTTCTCTCTCTCTCTATCTATATCTCCCCTTCTTTCTATCACCCTCTCTCACCCCTCTCTTTCTCTCTCACCCCTCTCTTTCTCTCTCACCCCTCTCTTTCTCTCTTACCCCTCTCTTTCTCTCTCACCCCTCTCTTTCTCTCTCTACCCCTCTCTCTATCTCTCCCCTTCTTTCTATCACCCTCTCCCTCTCACACCCCTCTCTTTCTCTCTCTCTCTCTCTCTCTCTATATATATATATATATATCCCCTTCTTTTTATCACCCTCTCTCTCACCTCTCTTTCTCTCTCGACCCCTCTCTCTCTATCTCTCCCATTCTTTCTCACACCCCTCTCTTCCTCTCTATCTATCCCCTTCTCTCACACACCTCTCTTTCTCTCCCTATCTCAAGTACCATTTTACATTAGACGTCAATGGAAAACAAATTTGCTCTAAATGTCCCTCCTCCTCCTCCAACTAATTTTGACCCCAAAAGAATGAATATTACAAACAAAAGATGTGTCCGTATTCTGTCCGTATTTTGTCCGAGGCTAAAAAAGAATATATCAGCTTTGTATGCGTATTTTGCGGACACACACAATTACACTTTTTATCGTAGATAAAGTTATTTGTAACCGTGTTTTTCATTCAGGTATATTCCACATTAATTAATCCTTACAAAAAAACAAACTGTGCCACATTTCTAGGTTTTGAAAAAGTCACGTAAAACTTCATTTTAAAAATCTTTTCGATAAACTTCAACCGTAAAAGTAATTTTCATGATACTCACTTAACATTTATCGGCTTTCCTTCATGCGAGTCAAAACCACTCGCATATCTCCAAGAGGCTAAAAATCACCCAGAGTTGCAGTTAGATTAAGGAACGGTGAAGGTCGCAAGGATAACGCTCGTTCAGGTTAACCCAGATTTGTCAACGGATCAACTATTATGGAAGCCTTTAAAAATGATTCAACTCTCAAAATTATTTCTGCATCCAGTGTTCAGGGCCGTCAATGATGAAGGCGGGAAGAGCTTAAGGGGTGTGAAACAACCTCAAATAAGGGATCATGAGCGCTGTTGTCATCTTAACGATTTGAAGAGCCAATTACCATTAATGTTAATAATTTCAGATTGTACTTTCATTTTACCGTAAAAGTAGATTATAAATTGTTAGCTTTATTTTTACGCATTTATCTTGTAAAAATTATTTTTACGCATTTATCTTGTAGAAGTAATTTTACGCATTTATCTTGTAGAAGTTATTTTCACGCATTTATCTTGTAGAAATTATTTTTACGCATTTATCTTGTAGAATTTATTTTCACGCATTTATCTTGTAGAAATTATTTTTACGCATTTATCTTGTAGAATTTATTTTCACGCATTTATCTTGTAGAAATTATTTTTACGCATTTATCTTGTAGAAATTATTTTTACGCATTTATCTTGTAGAAATTATTTTTACGCATTTATCTTTTAGAAATTATTTTTACGCATTTATCTTGTAGAAATTATTTTTACGCATTTATCTTGTAGAAGTTATTTTTACGCATTTATCTTGTAGAAATTATTTTTACGCATTTATCTTGTAGAAATTATTTTTACGCATTCATCTTGTAGAAATTATTTTCACGCATTTATCTTGTAGAAATTATTTTTACGCATTTATCTTGTAGAAATTATTTTTACGCATTTATCTTGTAGAAATTATTTTCACGCATTTATCTTGTAGAAATTATTTTTACGCATTTATCTTGTAGAAATTATTTTTACGCATTCATCTTGTAGAAATTATTTTCACGCATTTATCTTGTAGAATTTATTTTTACGCATTTATCTTGTAGAATTTATTTTCACGCATTTATCTTGTAGAATTTATTTTTACGCATTTATCTTGTAGAAGTTATTTTTACGCATTTATCTTGTAGAAATTATTTTTACGCATTCATCTTGTAGAAATTATTTTCACGCATTTATCTTGTAGAAATTATTTTTACGCATTTATCTTGTAGAAATTATTTTTACGCATTTATCTTGTAGAAATTATTTTCACGCATTTATCTTGTAGAAATTATTTTTACGCATTTATCTTGTAGAAATTATTTTTACGCATTCATCTTGTAGAAATTATTTTCACGCATTTATCTTGTAGAATTTATTTTTACGCATTTATCTTGTAGAATTTATTTTCACGCATTTATCTTGTAGAAATTATTTTTACGCATTTATCTTGTAGAAATTATTTTTACGCATTCATCTTGTAGAAATTTTTGCTAATCAATTTTTCAGCTAAAATTTGTAATTAAAATTAATTTTAAAAAAAAATCAGTTATCTTCTGCTTTTTGGTTGCTTAAAGGAAAACGGCTGTATTAATACTACGGCTGCGTCGTCGAGTTTCGATGGATTATGCCCCTTTGATTTAGTGCATGGGTATCGACAGCATTATAGCCGTGCTAACAAAGGAGGGGATAATAATAATCCTCCACTCTATAATAAAGAACAATGTGTATTTATTAGTATATTTTTAGATGTATATAAATAAATACATGTACTTCTATCATGTCACACAAAAGTTAGTGAGTAAAACATGTGCCTTTTGCCGGCCCCATTTCATGTGGTGAGGGGAAGCAGGAAAGTAAATAGCAAGTCAGACAACCTTCATGTACTCACCTGGAATAAATTCTGAAAGAAATCCTCCGCTCTATAATAAAAAGTCAATGGTGGCTGTTTTTTGTTTTTTTTCTTTTAGATCATCAGAAATGATAATTTATATATGAAAAATTAAATCACTGGAGCAATTCTATGATTTCATATTTAACATTAGCAATATATCTGCTTATGTATATATGATATCTTTTTATATACTGCTTATGTATATGTGATATCTTTTTTATATACTGCTTATGTATATGTGATATCTTTTTACATACTGCTTATGTATATGTCATATCTTTTTACATACTGCTTATGTATATGTCATATCTTTTTACATACTGCTTATGTATATGTGATATCTTTTTTATATACTGCTTATGTATATGTCATATCTGTTTATGTACTGCTTATGTATATGTGATATCTGTTTATATACGGCTTATGTATATGTGATATCTTTGTATATACTGCTTATGTATATGTGATATCTTTGTATATACTACTTATGTATATGTGATATCTTTTTTATATACTGCTTATGTATATGTGATATCTTTTTTATATACTGCTTATGTATATGTGATATCTTTTATATACTGCTTATGTATATGTGATATCTTTTTATATACTGCTTATGTACATGTGATATCTTTTTTTATATACTGCTTATGTATATGTGATATCTTTTTATATACTGCTTATGTATATGTGATATCTTTTTATATACTGCTTATGTATATGTGATATCTTTTTATATACTGCTTATGTATATGTGATATCTTTATATACTGCTTAGGTATATGTGATATCTTTATATACTGCTTAGGTATATGTGATATCTTTTTTATATACTGCTTATGTATATGTGATATCTTTGTATATACTGCTTATGTATATGTGATATCTTTTTTATATACTGCTTATGTATATGTGATATCTTTATATACTGCTTAGGTATATGTGATATCTTTATATACTGCTTAGGTATATGTGATATCTTTTTTATATACTGCTTAGGTATATGTGATATCTTTTTTATATACTGCTTATGTATATGTGATATCTTTGTATATACTGCTTATGTATATGTGATATCTTTTTTACATACTACTTATGTATATGTGATATCTTTTTTATATACTGCTTATGTATATGTGATATCTTTTTATATACTGCTTAGGTATATGTGATATCTTTTTATATACTGCTTAGGTATATGTGATATCTTTTTACATACTGCTTATGTATATGTGATATCTTTTTTATATACTGCTTATGTACATGTGATATCAGTCACAAAACTTTAGAAAAAGTATATTTTATTAATTAACTATTATTTATTAATTCAATGCATGTTTTGATTTTAATACAACAAATACTTCTCTGTCGCAAAATTGTTTTATTTCATTGACAGGTATTTAGCATTTGTGTTCAAACGTTCCTTTAGAGGGGCAAACTTTATTTTCAAAAAGATGTGATCTATTTCTAAATTGCAAGTAAATTAATTTTATCTTTTTCTTTACGGTCACATTTAAAAAGTAAAATAAATTTGTATCGGAATTACGAAAATGTTAATGTTTATATAAATAAATGTTAATGTTTATCTATATAAATAAATGTTAATGTTTATCTATATAAATAAATGTTAATGTTTATCTATATAAATAAATTTTAATGTTTATATGAATAAATGAGAAAGGTTTTGTTTCGTGTTTACAACAAAGTTATGAATGAAATGTTTATTATTTTAAATTGACGTTTCAAGTATTTCAAGTAGCGAACTTTGCAGAGCGAGCTAGTAGTTTGATGAATTAAACCAAATGCTATCGAGTTAGACGATACGTTTTACATACGTTGTCATCGGAAATAATTTTGAATAAAAAATGATGATTCAGTTTTTGACATTGAATCTGCCATGAAAGAATAGATAAATTTTTAGCTGCATAGTTTTTCCTAGAAAATTGGATATGATCCGTCTAACTACACTCCTAAACACTGGACTCTTAATTTAGGACCAATCAAGGGTACGGGGGATAATTCTTTTAAACCATACACAGAAAATAATTTTAAGTTCTTTTGTTTCTTTTGGTTAACAAATTCTTGCTATTTTATGTCTTTGTAAATTTACGTGACAGTTCAATTTTATAGTGAATATTATTGTCCGGGATTGAATACGGATCGATCGTTATATCGAATAATCATGTTGACACGCTGGTTCTCATTAGAGCACCAAAGTTAAGTGACCTTGAGCCTGACATGTACTAGATTAGTGACTATTTCGGGATACCAGGCGCTGTATGTGGAAAGACAGCGACAACTCCCTGCAAAAACTAACGTTGTTAAAATCATCGTGCAATTGGAGACCACTTGTGAATTTAATATTCCCTAGAAGCTTCCTTCTTCGGAGGAGGAAACTGGCTCAATCCATCCAGAGGGCATGCTGCACCCTATGTCCTCTTGACCCCGACACATAACAGCAGAATCTCTTTCTATTCTTATTATTAACATTTTATAATATTCAATTTTGGGGCTCAAATTTGTACTCAGCCATGATTAGACCTGAATGATTAGACCTAAGCAGGACAGACAGGCTGAAAAAATGCCATTCCAAACCTGAGCTTAACAGGCCAACAGAAAAAGTCTGAGTGTAATCGGCTAACGAACAAGCCATTTAAGACCTGAACGTAACAGGCACAGGAAAAACGCCATTTCAAACCTGAGCGTAACAGGCCGACAAAAGCAACTTAAAACC
>OY744532.1:109392082-109402082 GCA_963556195.1 Sepiola atlantica | reverse complement strand
AGTACGAATATAGATGCTTAGCGCCACAAGAGAGAAAGCCGGCTGAAATAGCTCAGTTTGGAAAGTGTTACACGGAAGATCTAAAGGTTCCGGTTTCAATCATGGGTTTTGGCATCTGCTTTTTTTCTTTTTTGTTGCAAATCTAATTTTTACTGTTCGTACATTATTCATTTTATTTATTTACATTTGCAAAAATGCAATAACACAATGCATTTCCGTTTCTTCATAAACAAGTCAGCCATTTTAATATTTTCTAATAAGTTAAAACAAAAATACTGAATTTGTTTGTGAGGCTTCGAAATTTGTCAATCTGGAAACATTTAAACTGTTGAATAAAAATGAATTTTAACTAGATTTAAAATTATTAGCAGATCCCCATCGATTAAAAGACTGACAGTTTTGGAAGCTGTTTACATTCAGTAATTAACCAAATAACAATTTGGTTAATTAATAATTTAGTAACCAAATGATAATTAAATTTTACTTTCAATATTATATTTGATACACAAGAATAATATTTAGCAATAAAAAACGGCATAGTTTAAAAAAATGTACCTACCCGGAATTGCTCGAGTGTTTCATAATTGAAACACTCGAGCAATTCCGGGTAGGTAAATATAATCCACATGCAGTTTCGCTGTATCACAGCTCTTCAGTATGTCAAGACATACCCAAGGTTGTTATAATTTGGGTGACTATTGCAGATAAAATATTGTCAGTTGTTTTTTGTTTCTTTTTTTAAATTTTTTTTTTAACTTGGTTCATTTCAAACAAGGCAAGTTGCCACTGTAGACATAAGGGGCTACTGAGAATTAGGGGGTCATCCTATATTGGGAGCTGTGTGGCTACATGCTTGTTCACATTAGTTTTAAATTTCTGCATGTCGGTACAGTCGGGGAAACAAGGACCAGGGAGGGAGTTCCAAAGGTCGGCAGCTCGAGGAAAGAAGCTATTGGAGTAGAAGGCTCTCTGTAATCTGGGGACCTCCACAGTGAATGGATGGGATTTAGCTGATTGTCGGGTTCGTCGAGTGTATTTACGTCAAAGGGGACACCAAAGCAGCAAGTTCATCGGAGCACATTCCATTGAAGATCTTGTAAAACAGGCACAAGGAAGCAACATTGCAGCGATTCGACAGGGGCTGGAGCTTGGTGGATAGTAAGGGACCTATCAGATTAGATACTCTGTTTTGGATCTTGTCTAAGAAGGAGAGACGAGTGGATGATGCACCAGCCCAGATGTGACAACAATACTCCATGTATGAATGGATGGTGGCTTTGTAGAGATATAGGATAATGTCAGGTGTGAGAAGTTTACTGGCACGGTAGAGGAAGCCCACTTTCTTTGCAGCAGCCTTGGCAATGTCTTCTATGTATGTGTTCCAATTTATGTTACCTGTGAATGTTAGGCCGAGGAGTTTGAACGTTGGACTCTCAGTTAGGGTGTTATTTGCCATGTCAATCGGTGGTTGAAGATGTTTCTTGTAGTTGTTGAAGGAAATCCATTTATGACCCCATTCCACTGCAGACTGAAGGTCACTTTCTAAGGATTCACCCATTGCCTCGGATATGAGTACGTACATTTTACCCACATGACGAAAGTAGTGCGTGGCGTCGTCAGCAAATATACCCATCTCAGACACAATGTCATCATAAATATCCCAAACGATGAACATATCAAAGAGCCTTCGACAAGTAAGTCTAGCTCCTGACCTTTTTATAGAGGAAATGTTTGGAACAGACAGAAGGGTTGATTACTGGCACCTTAAAACCAGATTTCTTTGGGCTACCAAAGCTCATTATTTTTGGATGACTGTCTGTTTAGGAGACGGACAACTTTGATTTCAAAGCCGGGATAAATGTGGCTTCTCAGCCAGGTCAATGGCAACCCATCTATGAGAAGGAAACTCTGCAGCTAAAGTGACTACAAGTCAACTTGCATTGTCATGTCACTAGGTTATAATGATGGTGGCTCAGAGAATGGGACTTGTGTTGTACAAGCGTCCTCAACTAAAATTTACAGATGTTGTACAGATGTCTCTCTGCGATCTCATCTGTCACCCAGTCGTATGGTGATGGAGGAGTGGCAAAATGGGCACGTATAACCTGTTGGATGCACATACTCACAAATTCTGCACTTTTTACAGATCATGCAGATCTGAAATTTACCTTAAAAGCCGCATATGAAGTTACGAGCAATTTCCAATGGACGAGAGTGTAGAAACGTGATGGGACAATAATCATTTGTGAAGTTACGGAAGGTGGCATTTGCTGAGCGTCCATCTCACGTAGAATCTGTTTTTCTCTCAGTTTGCCATGTTCGTCATGTTTTCCGACCTCACCTTCAAAGAAGAGCCATTTTGTTTTGAGAAATGATTGGGTTCCTGGTAGAATTGATCTGGTAATTTTAAAATCCAAAACCCACAGTGAAACCAGTTCATCACTGTTGACCGACCTCGAAGCATCTACAAGATGTATTATACGATTGTTGTATGTGATATAAAAAGTCATTTGCGATTGTGTTTGTGATCTAAAAAGTTATTTGCGATTGTGTTTGTGATATAAAAAATTATTTACAATTGTGTTTGTGATATAAAAAGTTATTTGCGATTGTGTTTGTGATCTAAAAAGTTATTTACGATGGTGTTTGTGATCTAAAAAGTTATTTGCGATTGTGTTTGTGATCTAAAAAGTTATTTGCGATTGTGTTTGTGATATAAAAAGTTATTTACGATGGTGTTTGTGATCTAAAAAGTTATTTACGATGGTGTTTGTGATCTAAAAAGTTATTTACGATGGTGTTTGTGATCTAAAAAGTTATTTACGATGGTATATGTGATATAAAACGTTATTTACGATGGAGTATGCGATATAAAAAGTTATTTACGATTGTGTTTGTGATATAAAAAATTATTTACGATTGTGTATGTGATATCAAAAGTTATTTACGATGGTGTATGTGATATAAAAAGTTATTTACGATTGTGTTTGTGATATCAAAAGTTATTTACGATTGTGTATGTGATATAAAAAGTTATTTACGATTGTGTATGTGATATAAAAAGTTATTTACGATGGTGTTTGTGATATCAAAAGTTATTTACGATTGTGCATGTGATATAAAAAGTTATTTACGATTGTGTATGTGATATAAAAAGTTATTTACGATTGTGCATGTGATATAAAAAGTTATTTACGACGGTGTATGTGATATAAAAAGTTATTTACGATGGTGCATGTGATATAAAAAGTTATTTACGATTGTGTATGTGATATAAAAAGTTATTTACGATTGTGTATGTGATATAAAAAGTTATTTACGATGGTGTTTGTGATATCAAAAGTTATTTACGATTGTGCATGTGATATAAAAAGTTATTTACGATTGTGCATGTGATATAAAAAGTTATTTACGATGGTGTTTGTGATATAAAAAGTTATTTACGATGGTGTATGTGATATAAAAAGTTATTTACGATTGTGTATGTGATATAAAAAGTTATTTACGATTGTGCATGTGATATAAAAAGTTATTTACGATGGTGTATGTGATATAAAAAGTTATTTACGATGGTGCATGTGATATAAAAAGTTATTTACGATTGTGCATGTGATATAAAAAGTTATTTACGATTGTGCATGTGATATAAAAAGTTATTTACGATTGTGTATGTGATATAAAAAGTTATTTACGATTGTGCATGTGATATAAAAAGTTATTTACGATGGTGCATGTGATATAAAAAGTTATTTACGATTGTGTATGTGATATAAAAAGTTATTTACGATGGTGCATGTGATATAAAAAGTTATTTACGATTGTGTATGTGATATAAAAAGTTATTTACGATTGTGCATGTGATATAAAAAGTTATTTACGATTGTGCATGTGATATATCCCGTGTCGTGGCCAAATGTGTTCAGTCACTTCGTTTGGGTTTAGTAATGTTCTGAAATAAAGAATAATTAGTCGGAGGGGGGGGGGTAAAGAAGTTTTTTCATGGTGTGTGTGTGTGTATAATAATACTGTAATGGTGTGTGTATATGGATTTATACAATAATAGTATGTACATGTATATAATATCTATATGCATGTATGTGTATGTATAAATAATATACCCGGGTAGGAAACCTCTGCTAAAATGTGTGTATGCGGGTGTATATAACTTTTAAGGGCTACCAACATTTACTGCCTTTCCGAGGGGTGTGGGGTGTACTATTCCAGCTAACTGCAACAACACCTACAGCTTTCTCTCTCTTTCTCTCTCTTTCTCTTTCTCTCTCTCTCTTTCTCTCTCTCTCTCTCTCTCTCTCTCTCTCTCTCTCTCTCTCAATAATCTGTCTTGGATTCCTACGGTATGCCCCCTTTGATCAAAAGTAATAGGGTGGGAAGTTGACTTCCTGTTGGGCCAGCTGTTGGTGGGGGAGTTGGGTGGCCCAGAGGAAGGAGTTATAGAATGTACAGCCACCCCGACACCACCCCATAGCCCATATCCGACATCCCCATTCCCCTCTCCTTACTCCCATGAGCCACTCATTTTTTCCTCTCTGCGTTCTATTGCTATCAACCATTTTTGTTGTAATCCCACGCCCCTCCCCCTCCTTCACCTCCAGCTGAATGCCTATTTCCTTTCTCCCCTCCCCCTCCCCGCACCTCCCCTTTCTCCTATTCCTTGCTGGAAACGAGGGTTTGGTGGTGTTGGCACAAACCGGCATGGATGGATCTTTCTTTCTCTCTCTCTCTTTCTCTCTCTTTCTCTTTTTCTCTCTCTTTCTCTCTCTCTTTCTCTTTCTCTCTCTCTCTTGGTCTCTCTCTCTCTTTGTCTCTCTCTTTGTCTCTCTCTCTCTCTTTGTCTCTCTCTCTCTCTCTTTGTCTCTCTCTCTTTCTCTCTCTCTTTCTCTCTCTCTTTCTCTCTCTCTGTCTCTCTTTTGTTTTTGTTGTCAGCCACTCCAACTTTCTTTTCCTACACCCTAACCCTCACACCCGCCAGGAGAGTTAGGCTTTATGTATGAGCTTGCAAGAAAGAAAAACTAGTGTGAAGAGAGGCATGTATCGTTATTGGTACAGAAAAATTAGTACAACATTCGTACCGTCGGTTTCAAGCACAGAAGGACTTAGCCATCCGGCTCTCTTCAGCTTTAATTCTCAATTAATCGAGCACTCTGCTGGGATTTTTCCTGCTATATTACATATATATATATATGGGAAATAAAAAAGGAAAAACCAAGAGAGATTTTTTTATATATTCATCAACGTTTCGTCTTTATTGTAAGACTTCCTCAGGATGATAATTTTAAGAAAAATGTCATGCAAGTACATCGAAATTATGTGGTTGACACGTTGATGAATATATAAAAACAATATCTCTTGGTTTTTCCTTTTTCATTTTCCATTACGTCATTTCTCATATATATATATATATATATATATATATATATATTAGTATTTCATGTATCCACGTAACATTTTATAAGGAGATATAATTTTTTATGTATCAATTTTCAGTATTTACTTCAACAGTGCTCGATACGTAAGTAGAGCTAGGTAGTAAGCTATGAAAATATATTTATGGCAATTAAGCTACACAGAGGCTCCCGTGTTTCATAACCCCGGGAGAATCTTCAGGCTAAAAAAAAGGTATTTTTTAGCCTGAAGATTCCCCCCGGGGATAAAACGCGGGAGCCTCTGTGTAGCTTAATTGTCATAAATATATTTTCATAGCTTACTACATATATATATTACGCTGAGATTTTGTTCATAAGAGTTAATCCAGTGTATGTTTATATAATAGTACTCAATAGTAAGTAGAGCTGTCTCTTTATTTAGTATATATTTTTGCCGCACATTTGCAGACATATTTCAGTTCTAGCTGGAAACCAGCTGAACTTTCTCTGGTCAACTTCTTAGTATGAAGAAAAAGAATACTAGCTGTCCCGACTCGACGATGCCCAGGGGTATTTCTACTCTCATGTTTATTTCGCATATGCCAGGGAAAATTAAGGGACTCAAGATTATTACCAATTACAAATCTATCAGGCGACTCCCCCCCCCCCTAAAAAAAGCAGTATTTTCTAGTTTTTTTTTGTTTTTTTTTTTTTTTGTTTTTTTGCTCCAAAAATCTTATTAATTTGAAACTGTTCGTACCTCTGACGATCTGGTGTGAAATTTAAATCGCAAAAACATGAACTAATAAAATAAAATTATGATTTCAATTTTATCTCACACTGCCCTCGAAAGATGCGAAAATCAATCTTATTAGCAATTTACATCGTTCTGATTTCTGACGAACTGACGAACTCATGAAATTGCATACATACCGTTGAATGTGTGTTTGTTGTTTTGCGGTCTTAAGACTTGCTTCCCAATTCTTTGAAAACTATTACCAGAAGAACCGAAATGCCGTCTGATATATTTGAAAGTACACACGTAGAATTTAAACTTTAATCTCCTGGTTATGTTAAGCTAAAAAAAAAAAATGAAGAAAATCAGTCTATAAAATACTCCTCGTTTATATATATATATATATATATATATATATATATATATATATATATATATATATATATATATATATATATATATATATATATATATACTTTGAAAATTCACACAATTTGAAGCGTTGGGTGGGTGGCAATAATAAAGATATTTTTTTATAAAATATTTAGAAAACTTTGCACAACGCAGATTATTTGTTTTTAAAATAAATTATTTATTCATCTCAAAAACATTTTTTTTTATTTTTTTTATAAACTTGAGTACTTTCGGTAAATTTACCATCTTCAGAAGAATATTTCTTCTTTTTCTTTTTTTTCTTTTTTTCTCTTGGTTGAGACATTCTCGTGGCCAAGTTGAAAATCCGTCTAGGTGTTTTGACGAAGTGAAAAAAGTGTTGTTATATATATATATATATATATATATATATATATATAATCGCTTGACAAATCAGTGAATAAACCTGAAGTCTTAGGCGATGGCAAGAAGAAATAGTGGTGCTTATACAGATGAGGGCACATATGAAAAACGCAGTTACAAACAAATTAACGGGAAAACTCTTTGATATACTTATGTATCAGGCAAAAATAGGTATCTACACCAAAAATTAGCCAAAATTATCGAGTAGAATTTTAATTAAAAATAAAAATCAATTTTATCGTATTTTACGGACGCCATTGATTAAAGCAAAAAAAAAAACACGTAAATCGGCGGGGGTGTACATAACTCATTCTGTCATATAAACAATTAATAAATGAATGGCGGTCAGCAAAATACGATAAAACTGATTTTTATTTTTTATTAAAATTCTACTCGATAATTTTCCCTAATTTTTGGTGAGGATATTTATTTTTGCTTGATACGTGAATATAAACAATAGCTTTTATTTGGAAATGCGTTTTTCACATGTGCCCTCAACTGTATAAGCACCGAAATATCAATTGTCAAGTAATAGAAATAATGCAAACATTATTATAATAAAGTTGCCATGAATTATATTAACGTAAACGAAATATTCCTGTTTTTTTATTTATTTATTTAATTTTTTTTTTTAGACAAATTGAAAAAAAAAAGAAAGATAAACTCATGTTAATTCGTTTTCTAAATAATAAAGGTGACTGAAATAGATAACCAAGTCAATATATCTATATGTAAATCTCTCTCTCTTTCTCTTTCTCTTTCTCTCTCTCTCTCTCTCTCTCTTTCTCTTTCTCTCTCTCTCTCTCTCTTTCTCTTTCTCTCTCTCTTTCTCTCTCTTTCTTTCTCTCTCTCTTTTTCTCTCTTTTTCTCTCTCTTTCTCTTTCTTTCTCTCTCTCTCTCTTTCTCTCTCTCTCTCTCTCTTTCTCTCTCTCTCTCCCTCTCTCTCTTTCTCTCTCCCTCTCTCTCTTTCTCTCTCCATCTCTCTCTTTCTCTCTCTCTTTCTTTCATTAATTTGTATAATTTTGGTTACATTTCTCATCTTGAGTGTTATCATCACAACGTTTCGGCCGTTGTAACCTCCGGCCTTCTTCATGGGTATCTCTTTGAACTCGGGAATATTTCTGTCAAACTCGGGAATCTGGACGGAATTTCGAACGAAAACCTTTATTTAATCCACGGGGGTAGCATGCTCTCGTTCTGTCAGCCATGACTGGAAGAAGTCTTCAGTAATTCGCAATTCTTCGTATCGCCCGCACCAAGGATTGAACCTTCAACCTTCAGATGACTATCACTTGTAGTTCGAATGATCAAAATTGTACAAATTATCAAAAATCCACATCTAAAAAATTCAGAAATATTTATTAATGTATAAGAGGAAAAATTGTTTTTGCTTTTTGGGTTTTTTTTTCTTTTTAAAATTCATGAAATATTAAATATAAAGATATTTTGAAAAGTCTCCAATTTGATGGGTTGATTTTTTTTTTATGGAAATCGCTCCAGACAAGGCATGAAGCCACTTGATGTAAGGAGCTAACAAGAACAAATATGGTTATCGCAAACAGGAGATGCTTATAGGCCTTAGTTTTGAAAAGACCAAGATTATAGGTAGGAGGAAAACAGTCAGCAGGAAGAGAGTTCCACAAGCCTGCGATTCTTGGAAAAAAGCTACTGGAATAAGAAGCTGTATTACAATTAGGTATCAAAACAGTGAATTGACGAAGACCACTAGACCAACGACTCAAACGAGCTGGAACAAAAGAAGCAGGAAATTGATCCCATAATTCTGAAGAACACATGCCATAATAGTATTTATAGAAAAGACTAGCAACATCACGTCTGTGAGAAAGAGGGTGTAGAGAAGAAGAAAGGTTAGGGCCAATCAAATAACAGATACGTTTCTGCACCTTATCAACAACCCTCAAATGGAACAGAGATTCACCAGCCCAAATATAACAATAGTACTCCATAAATATATCGTCGTAGTTGGTGTTATTTGATAATGATAAATTTGAACCTAATGTTCAAAACCTGTGTTGAAAAAAAAAAAATATATATATATATATACGCACGCGTATATAACTTTTACGGCTATTAATAATAACTACTAATAATAATAACAACTATTAATAATAATAACTACTAATAATAATAACTACTAGCGGGACCCGTGTAAATTACACGAAATGATGTTTTCAATACTAATTATCTTGTTTCTAACCTATACATGTTTGAATAAAATATGATAAGATTTGACGTGTATATTTATTTTTAAAAATGAACAATACATGAAACAATTTACAAAACTTCTTTATATACAATATTTCTAGTGAAGGTAATATTTCGACGACTAAACCTTACTTTGTAAATGTTTTCGATTAAATTAAATTTGGCTCCAATTCATGAGAAGCATACAACGATTTGTAAGGTCGTCGCTTTTGATGTAAGCGTGACACCAAAATAAACACACACGCTATCGTATTAATATTGTCTTCCCGGTCGTCCCCTCCCTACCTACCTCCCCCTTCGATGTAGAAAAAAAAAATCTTTGAGGTTGATTGGGATCGAACTATAAACCAGCTGACATCAAAAACCGCTGTCAAAAACCTACGGCGCTAACCGTTGCGCCAAAGGGAAATACTTGAAAATATCACGAAAATTAGGTGACTTGAATGTTTTTCCAAATCTAGATGCGGCATGCATGCACAGAGCTTTTGATCTAAGCGTGACACACGAACCCACACCCTATCGTATTAATCTACTAGTCTCTCCTTCCTTGACAAGGTCCAAGAAAGAGTCGCCAACCTAATAGGTCCCTCACTGTCAACCAAGCTCCAGCCCCTGTCCCGTCGCTGCAATGTTGCATCCTTGTGCTTGTTTTACAAGTACTTCAATAAATTATGCTCCGAAGAACTGGCTACTCTGGTGCCCCTCTCGACGTAAATTTACTAGACCAACTCGACAATCAGCTAAATCCCATCCATTCACTGTGGAGGTCCCCAGATGCTGAAGAGCCTTCTACTCCAATAGCTTCTTCCCTCGTGCTGCTGGCCTCTGGAACTCCCTTCCCTGCCCCCTGTTTCCCCCG
>OY744532.1:109362082-109387082 GCA_963556195.1 Sepiola atlantica | reverse complement strand
TTAGTTTGCTTCTAACATTATTTAAGGGATCATCAGTTGTTTACCATGAAAAACTGTTTCGGGAATTTAAAAACAAGACAGTATTTAATTTCATGGCTTCCCAGCAGAATTGATCAGACCCCACTTCCCTTAAAATGCAAAAACATAAACGTTCCGTATACTAAATCTAAGTTTTGTTCCGTATAAATGTTTTGCTAACTTATATTAGTTATTAAAATAAAATAAAATAAATGAATAAATAAATAAAAGATAAAAATTCCTCCTTACCTGTGTTGTTCGTTTGTCTAATAAAATGTATCCGTTACTTACAAAAATGTTGCTGCATACATATATAGATATAGATAATGGTTACTAGAAAAATCATATGAAAGTGAAAGATAAAAGTTTTATAAAATGGCTTTAAAAACGGCCGCCATTGAAATTTTAAAACATATTTTGTTTGATGATGCTGTCAAGACTATTGAAGACTGTGGGATTATATATCCATTATAATTTTTTAGGTTGGGCGTATCTTTCAATTTAAACAACAAATTAATAATTAGATTTTACATAATGCATAAAAAAGTGAGAGACGGATCCTAAAACTTTCTTTTGACACAAAATTAAAATAAATTTTGAACATTCTTTTTACACATAAAGTTTAATAAAATTTAACGATTTTAAAAGTAAAAATAAAAAGTTTAAAACAAGTTTAAAAGTAAAAATTTAAAACAAGTTTAAAAATAAAAAGTTTAAAACAAGTTTAAAAGTAAAAGTTTAAAACAAGTTTAAAAGTAAAAATTTAAAACAAGTTTAAAAGTAAAAATTTAAAACAAGTTTAAAAGTAAAAATTTAAAACAAGTTTAAAAGTAAAAGTTTAAAACAAGTTTAAAAATAAAAATTTAAAACAAGTTTAAAAGTAAAAATAAAAAGTTAAAAACATAAGTTGATAATTTAAGACTAACTAGTTATTGAAAAGAAAATGATCGCGAAAGGTAAAAGAAAAAGTTGGGTAGAAAAGTTTAATTTTCTATAAAATTAAAACATTAAAAAGTAAATTAAAATTTTATTTCAGGAAAAAAAGTGCCATTCATTTCACACCAAGAATAAATTTTATCCGAAATTTGAGTGAATACCAAGAGAAATGGTCGAGAAAACCCATCTATCCCTATCGTACAATTCAACCCATTTAAAAAATTATGATCGCTTACGTTAAGTTGCCTCACCCCACTACAGCAAAGTTTGACACAAGGCTAGTTTATAGTGGGGAATTGACCCCCCCCCAAAAAAAAGGGGGCCACTAGATTGGTGCAAAAAAAAAAATTGCCATTATCGAGACCCTGTCAGTATTCCACAGTGAGGGCACCTCAAGCGATCGGAAACAGAGGAGGTAATGCCTAGGATATGGTCTCCTGAGACTGACCAGAACAGATTCTACACTCTGATCCTCACCCGAAGGCCAAGTAATATTTACCCTTTTTCCTACCAAGATTGGATGCGACACAAGGTCAGTTTACTGCTGGAAATCCAACTTTCCCCAAAAGGGGAGTGGGCACTCTGTACGGGTGCAAGATTTTCCATCATCGGCCGTGTTTGTATTTCCTGTATCTCAGGCGATCAGCAATAACACCTCATAATGCCGGAGAGGATGGCCCTCTGAAACTGAACAGATGCTACATTCTGATCTAGCCAGAAGTCTCAACTGCCGCCCATTAAAGATCGAATCTTTATTAAATTTGACGAACGCATTAAAATGTCTGAATAAAATTTCATAAAAGTTACAAAAATTCTATATTATATTTTCTACAAATAGTAAGGTTTCAGCTCTTTGATACGACATGCGTGCATTTTTTACTTTTTTTTTTTTTTTTTTAACTTAGTTCACTCCAAACAAGGCAAGTCGCCATAGTAGACGTAAGGGGCTACTGAGAATTAGGGTGTAAATTTAGGGGGTCATCCTGAATGTGGAGCTGTGCAGCGAGATGCTTGTTCACATTAGTTTTACATTTAAACTTTGTTTGTGTCATCAAATGACTTTCTATTTGGCAGTTTAGCGAGTGCAAACACTGGAGAAACATAATGTTTTCCCCCCCATTTTTGATGGAGGGGGTAAATTAAACGAAAATTCCTCATTACAAAGTTATGCATCAAGAAAATTTGCAAACACTTTAAGGAAATCATGAATGAGAGAAGCAAAAATGTTGATATTCTTTGCAAATTTTATTTTGTCATTTGTTTTACATTTTTTATATATATATATTTTTTATATATATATATTTTTTATACATATATATTTTTTATATATATATATATATAAAAAATATATATGTCAAGAGCGTGCGTTCTAAATGTCTTACTGTATGGGAGTGAGTCCTTGACCACATACTCAACACAGGATAAGAAACTCCAGGTCTTCCATATGAGATGTCTACATAAGATACTTGGTATCACATGGCAGGACAGAGTGGGCAACAATGATGTTCTGCAAAGAGCAGGCATTCCATCCATTTACTCCCTACTGTGTGAGCGACGTCTTCGCTGGTTGGGCCATGTGCGCAGGATGGATGATGGGTGCATCCCTAAAGACCTTCTCTACGGAGAGCTTGCCTCAGGCTCAAGAAAAAGGGGTCATCCCCATCTCCGCTTCAAGGATGTCTGCAAGCGAGATATGAAGGTTTGCTCAATTGACATTAATACATGGGAAGCCTCTGCAGTGAAGCTAGATTTAAACAATTTTTCAACTTTGAAAAAGTAAATAAAATATTAATTTATTTGCTAAATAAAATTCTCTCTCTCACTCCTCCCTCTCTCTCCCCCCCCCCCTCTCGAACATACATAATTTTACTTTCTTTTTTTTTTTTTAATTTCAACGAAGGAAAGGAAATATATGTTTGTTTTTTTATTGTTGATTGACATTTGAGCTTGCATTTTACGGCATTTCTTCTCCTCTGCCTACTCCCTTCCTTCTGTTTTACTCTTTGTTCTTTTCACCTTCTTATTCGTCCCCTCTCCTCCGCCTACTCCCTTCCTTCTGTTTTACTCTTTGTTCTTTTCACCTTCTTATTTGTCCCCTCTCCTCTGCGTACTCCCTTCCTTCTGTTTTACTCTTTGTTCTTTTCACCTTCTTATTCGTTCCCTCTCCTCTGCATACTCCCTTCCTTCTGTTTTACCCTTTGTTCTTTTCACCTTCTTATTCGTTCCTTCTCCTCCGCCTACTCCCTTCCTTCTGTTTTACTCTTTGTTCTTTTCACCTTCTTATTCGTTCCCTCTCCTCTGCCTACTCCCTTCCTTCTGTTTTACTCTTTGTTCTTTTCACCTTCTTATTCGTTTCCTCTCCTCTGCCTACCTCCTATCCTTCATACAACGAAACACGCCAGACACACATACGTTCACTTGTTTGTTTTTTTTACTAAAATCCCTATCGTGCTTATTAGCGACACTAGATAATGTTAAAATTAGTTCATCTTTGCATCTGGCCGAGTCCATAATTCCAGCTAGGGAGTCACGAGTGACCCTAGCCGTCCTGACGAGGAACAATCCGATTATGCAGATTAGAAATAGGACTTCTTTGTTACTCTATTTCGTTGTGTAACAAGACGCGTAGTCTAAGTATTGACGTAAACTGATTTTCTCGTTTTTTTTATAAATTCAGACGACCGTTTTTATAAGTTTGTGGAGGGTAAGAATAAATGCATGCTTTTCCAAGAGCATTTAAAGTAACTCACCTCCTGGTTTTGAATTCTGCCTTGTCTTTCTCATAGACTGTTTGCCAACCAAGGCATCTAAATTAACCCTAACCCTAACTCAAGGCATCTAAATTAAGATGCATTCATTCCATGAGAGTTGAGCAAAAGTTGGAAGTCTTTGACAATGACTGTTTCCGTCACGGGCCGACCGTATCCGGACTGATGTTCTCCGCCAACGCCTTAATCTTAAGTTTCTACTGTCCATCTTGTTGCAGCAACGTTTTTGATGGTTCCAGCGTGCAGTTTTTTATTTCGTTGTTAAATTAAGTTTTAAATAAATTAAGTGCAAATTAATAAAAATTAAAAACTAAAATCACTTCACTTCATCCCGGGCAACGCCAGGTAGGCCTTAAAAAGATTGAAACTTTCTCAGATTTTGAGAATCTGTATAATTTTATGATTTACCTACGATTCCAATGTCGATAAAATTAACGATGAAACAAATTTCATTGGAGTGTACGTGGGGTGTGTGGTTATCATGATCTCTTGTGGGATTTCTCTTTAGTAAAATAAATATGGCCCGCTTAGGAGATCTCCATGAGTAGCGAATCATTCCTGATAGACTACTAGTCATTAACACACACATCTCTCATCGTAATTTAGATGCATGAATAAATTCCTGATAAAAAAAAAAGAAAATACACTTGAAAACAAAACTCTGATTCTTCCAAAAACAACTCCAAATCTGATTTCAGCAAAAATGGTCAATGCACAATCTCGTAGATAAAATAAATTGGGAGAAGGTCCGACTCCAGTGTTAAAATATTTGACTATGACCTCATACCCCCCCCCCCCGTCCGTCCGATTGTAACTAGTGTAAATTTTAGGCATTTGGGCTTGGATCAAAGTGTAGCATCTGTTTTACTAGTCTGAGGTAATTTTTATTTTTGTCGTCCCAATCCGGAGTGCCCTTTGTTGAGGAACTGGATTTTCCCTACATTAAAAAACCGACCTTGAACTTTGCCCTTGTGGGGAGGCAAGTAAACAGGGACATTAAACAGGAAAAGTAGCCAACAACAAAAAAAGAGCGGTATTAGGTAGTTTAAATTGTTAGTGAAAGAAAGTCCAACTACAGAATTTCTTTTATAAATGCCGACTCGGACTCCTTCAACAATTGCAGACTCCAAATTCCCAATTCTTAACTACCCTCACCTCGGAGGTAGTCAGCTGAAAAAAAATCATTATTCTGAGGTTACCCAATCCAAAGTTCCCCTTTTTGTGGAGCTGGATTTTCTCCACATTAAAAACCGACCCCTTCTGTCTAACTCTACCCTCGTGGGGAGGCAAGTAAATAGGAACTCATGATTCTGAGGTCAGTTTTTTAAAAATGACTCTTACAAAAATTGACAATTCTAACACCCGACAACTGCTTATTCAGAAAGGATTCACATTTAAAAGGAACTGATGCAATGCAAGAATATTCCTTTTTGCCAAACTCGACAAGAACTAATTGCATTGTAAATGTAAAAATTGACAACAGTCAGATGAGGGGAGACCCAACTTAGAAGGAAATAAATTTTAAAAAACTAAAAGAAATGTCTGGGTTGGTTTAAATTGTTGGTTTGAGGCGATAAAAGCAGAGTTGGATAAAATAACCACAAAGTTAAAGAGGAAGTAATTTAAAAAAAAAAAAAAAAAGATATAAAAAGTTTATAAGATATAAAAGGAAGAACGAACAAGGGGAGGTAATAAGGGTTATGTGAAAATATGGAAAGAAAGGAAACTAAAGGCTGGAATAAAGAGAGAATGGAAGAGGAGAAGAAGTAAGATGGAAGGAGAGAGTGAGAGAGAGAGAAAGAAAGAGAGAGAGAGATTGCTAGTTATTGCACTGGAATGAAATAGCTGACCTACTTACATGCTGGTTAGTTCTACCCCCTGTAGCCTCTCAGCTGCTCTATAAACCCTTGCAACTTTTTCTGTCCACTAGTGTTATATACATACCAACAAACAACCTACTAAATCCACTGTCTGTCTCACGACTAAATGCTCCCTCGCTTTGCTGGTAAAAACTCTCAGCGTTAAATCAGTCCGAATATAACAGACACACGCACACATACACTAATATATATACTATATATATATATATATATATATATATATATATATATATATATATATATATACTATACTTATGGCAAGCTGATGATTTCCCTCGGGAATGAAACACAAACGGTTCGGTATAGCTTACTTGCCATAAGTATATTTTTATACTACTATACATATGTTATTTTATAATATAAGTGTATATACATGAAATAGTAATATTTTTATATTGCAAACAATTTTGTGGTCATTATTTCTTGTATATTTTACTTTTTAACAAAACAATATTCATTTTTAAAAAAAAATTTTTTTTTTTTTTTTTTCAATTATCCTGCAATTTTTGGATAGATCTTCTAGGTTTGACTTTTTTAATTTATTTATTTAATTTTTTTAAATTATTTTTTTAAATATTAATCAGCTTAATTATAAATGAGCACTAGCTTCTTCAAAATCTGCCACGTCTGTCGAGAAAGTAATGAAACTTGCCGCCTAAAAACAGGAATTCTTTGAGAGCTCAACTTTTTCAAAATCCAAGGTCTCTCGAGAAAATACCAAAACTCAAAAACTATTTGTTGCAAACTTGAATTTAAATTTTTATTTCATCTGCTGACGGCTTATGAGGTTTGTCTACAAACTAACGAGACGGATTCTGTAAAAACATTTTTTACTTTAAACTTAAAACTAAAATGATTCAAATTTTTTAGATAAGGATTGAGAATTTGGATTATTTGGACTACTGTTCTCATCTTAGATGTTAGTTTCACAACATTTTGCCCGATTTAACCTCCAACCTGCATATTGTCAAACTCGGGAATCATTATGTCTAACTCGGGAACCTCAGGAAAACATGGTGCAACGGATAAAAGCATTGAATACAGTCGTCTGGAGGTTGAAGTTTGAATTCTCATTATAGGCGTATTGATTACAATAAAAAATTACTTATTTAACACTTCCCGGCCTTCTGTCCTCGATCAGTGAAAGAGAAAGTTTTCTAGACTGGGGCAATTTTAATTTTTGTTCTACTCAAGAGTGCCCCTTTTTCGGGAGCTGGATTTACCCCACATTAAAAACTGACCTTGTGTCTAATTCATGGGAATGGAAGTACATAGGAACACTTCTACCTGGTCATGGCTGATGGAAGGAGAACAATCTACCTGCGTTGATTAAATAAAGCGTTTGGTTCGAAATTCCGTACAGATTCCTGAATTTAACGTTAAAATTACTGAATTCAACATGGTACACATGAAGGTCAGAAGGTTACATCGGCCGAAATATATATAATAATCCAGGTAAAACATCCACGGGGTAGTAATCCAAAGAATTTCCACCGGGTTTATAAAAAGTGCTCAATATAAAATAGAGCTTTTATATATGATCATTTTTATTTACACAGACATATACAAAATCTGCGACACTAGCTATTATACAACAGCTATTATAAACTGAGATCTTATCAGACAGAGTTAGAATCCGATATATATATATATGTATGTATGTATATGTATATATATATATATATATATATATATTGCTACATTCCAAAGAACCAATCATTTCATCTTAATACATACTTTATTTAATTTTACTTTATTTAATTTTACTTTTATTAATTTGACCTAGTTGTTAAGATGTTGACTGTCTAGTCACATGACTAAATGAAACCTTGTATATGAAACCAATCAATCATACTCAGATAACCTACATTTAAGTTTGAAAACAAATCACCATCAAATAATATCTAACCCTAATCCTAATCACCATCAAATAATATCTAACCCTAACCACCATCAAATACTGGTGATACCAGATCAGGCTGCCCTGTGGCTCCCTGAGACGAAATTCACCTACATTGACGTTTTTTTTTTTTTTTTTTTTTTTTTTGTAAAACTTAATTATGTTCTACAAAACCAAAAACAAAAACAACAGCCCCTCTCCCTTTCTCCCTCCCCTTTTTTATTTTATTTTTAGAACTTGAAGCATAAATCTTTTACTATAATGACCAGATTCGGCATTAAATAACTCAAAGAGGGTTGATATGCCGTAAAACAAAACTACCAAACCAAAAACGATGATTAAACATTTGAAGATATAAAGAACTTGAAGCATAAAAACTTTTACTATAATGACCAGATTCGGCATTAAATAACCCAAAAAGGGTTGATATGCCGTAAAACAAAACTACCAAACCATACCAAACCACCATCAAATAATATCTAACCCTAACCCTAATCCTAATCACCATCAAATAAATACATTAGCTGACAAGGACATTGCTCTCCACCCTGAAACAGTGCTGGAAGTTCTTTGATAATGTTGTCTTTAGGTGGTCATGTGTTAAAATGGCAGCCATGGGCAAAGATTTGGATGAAAATAGATATGCGAAACCAAAATTTTATTTTAATTATATCCAAAAACTTTTAATGTGGATCCTTGCAAAACATAAACAATGATAACAAATTTATTTTGGTCGCATAATTTGCCACAAAATTATGACTGTTCAAAGTTTGTTGCAAATTAGAAAATTTGCTGCCTTTTGTTTAGTTAGTCTAGAAGACAATTTTTACAGTGTATTATTAAAAATGTAGCCTTTGAACAAGTGAAAAGTCCTTATATTATGTGTCATCTTTCATTAGAACTATGAAGACTTTTGCGCTACACAATAATAATGAAAAAAAAAGGAAAAGATAAAAGTCGAGGTCCCATAGTTTACATAATGAAAATAACACAGGGAAGGGTTCTCTAATTCAAGATATCGGTGAAAGTAAAGGAAAAACAATCAACAAAACAAGTGTGAAATCACACAAGACGACCAAGTTGGAGATTTAAATACAAACATTTATTTACATAAATGGAAAAATGCATTTAAAAGGAATATACATAAATGACGAGCAAAGAATACATTCATATAAATAATATCAGTTTATGAGAGAAAGAGGGGTTCAACTTAGAGTACACCGGTGGGCAATTCAGAGGGTAATACACAATAGTTAAAGAGTTCAAAATGTATGAAAGTTCTGTCCGTATGAGAAGGATGGCAAACTGAATGAGGGTCAATAAGGAAAATAAAGTTGATTCCAAGGTGGGAGGGGGGGGGGGTAAAAAGGGGGGTAGGTCCCTTAAAGGGAAAATGTGATATTGAAAAAATACCTGGTACCTCTAAAGTGGGGTTTCTTACCATATTTTGTCCTTTAGTCCTCACATTCCATGAGCGATGTTTCTGACAAAGGGGGAAGAATTGCTGTTTTCTGGGTCAGAATCTATCCATAACACTTATCGTTGGCTAGTTTTTGACCTTGAAGTAGTATTTTTTTGTTTTTTTTTGTAATTTTGCATGGCGATCATATCATTTGATAAACTATGCAATTTTACGAAGATTCAAAGAAAAAAACTGTATATTATTTTTGGGTTGGAAAAATGATTATATTACAATGTTTTTGTTATTGTAAGGCTCATCAATAAACATTAAGTTTGTCTTTTACACTTCAAAAACAAAAAAATTGCTTTCGAATAAAAATTAAAAAAAAACAATGAATAAAATAAAACCTAACCAGAATGTGAATTTGTGTTCCAATCTTATTTTAAATTTGAAAAAAAAAAAATCGATTATTTACCTTATCGTAACGTACGGCATATGTCTGAACAAATTGATTCACAGTGGCAAGACGATAATGATGGAAAAAGTGACTTAAAACATGTCAAATATTTTCTTTTAAGTACATTCCCAATAAATTAGTACAAAGAAAATTAAGGTAGAATCCCAATTCAATCACTCGATTAATTTTCAGTAAAAACTGTAAATATGATTCTAATTCAGACTTGTTATTGTGTAAAAAAAAAACATTTTAAATTTTAGAGAAAACAAGTAATTTTTGGAGTTTTTTTTCGTGGCTATTTTTCAGTTTTTATGGTTGAGATGTAAAAAGGTTTACACAATTCTGACTTCAAATTACAGATTTTGTATTTATCTTTCGTGCTACATCACTTCAAATTACAGATTTTGTATTTATCTTTAGTGCTACATCACTTCAAATTACAGATTTTGTATTTATCTTTCGTGCTACATCACTTCAAATTACAGATTTTGTATTTATCTTTCGTGCTACATCACTTCAAATTACAGATTTTGTATTTATCTTTAGTGCTACATCACTTCAAATTACAGATTTTGTATTTATCTTTCGTGCTACATCACTTCAAATTACAGATTTTGTATTTATCTTTCGTGCTACATCACTTCAAATTACAGATTTTGTATTTATCTTTAGTGCTACATCACTTCAAATTACAGATTTTGTATTTATCTTTCGTGCTACATCACTTCAAATTACAGATTTTGTATTTATCTTTCGTGCTACATCACTTCAAATTACAGATTTTGTATTTATCTTTCGTGCTACATCACTTCAAATTACAGATTTTGTATTTATCTTTCGTGCTACATCACTTCAAATTACAGATTTTGTATTTATCTTTAGTGCTACATCACTTCAAATTACAGATTTTGTATTTATCTTTCGTGCTACATCACTTCAAATTACAGATTTTGTATTTATCTTTAGTGCTACATCACTTCAAATTACAGATTTTGTATTTATCTTTCGTGCTACATCACTTCAAATTACAGATTTTGTATTTATCTTTAGTGCTACATCACTTCAAATTACAGATTTTGTATTTATCTTTCGTGCTACATCACTTCAAATTACAGATTTTGTATTTATCTTTCGTGCTACATCACTTCAAATTACAGATTTTGTATTTATCTTTAGTGCGACATCACTTCAAATTACAGATTTTGTATTTATCTTTAGTGCTACATCACTTCAAATTACAGATTTTGTATTTATCTTTCGTGCTACATCACTTCAAATTACAGATTTTGTATTTATCTTTAGTGCTACATCACTTCAAATTACAGATTTTGTATTTATCTTTCGTGCTACATCACTTCAAATTACAGATTTTGTATTTATCTTTAGTGCTACATCACTTCAAATTACAGATTTTGTATTTATCTTTCGTGCTACATCACTTCAAATTACAGATTTTGTATTTATCTTTCGTGCTACATCACTTCAAATTACAGATTTTGTATTTATCTTTCGTGCTACATCACTTCAAATTACAGATTTTGTATTTATCTTTCGTGCTACATCACTTCAAATTACAGATTTTGTATTTATCTTTCGTGCTACATCACTTCAAATTACAGATTTTGTATTTATCTTTAGTGCTACATCACTTCAAATTACAGATTTTGTATTTATCTTTCGTGCTACATCACTTCAAATTACAGATTTTGTATTTATCTTTAGTGCTACATCACTTCAAATTACAGATTTTGTATTTATCTTTCGTGCTACATCACTTCAAATTACAGATTTTGTATTTATCTTTCGTGCTACATCACTTCAGCTAACATTGCAAGTTGACTTTTTGTTTTGAACTAACTGTTATTTTATCAAGGTGGGTGAATAGAGCTGCATAAAAGAAGCTCAAAACCGTTCAAATTATGCAAATAGCATCAGTGGTTCAAAAGTTATAAGAATTTAAAGTGCCGAAATTTGTGTGTTTTTAAAAAAAATTTTTAAACATAGTTCACCCCAAACAAGGCAGGCCGCCACTGTAGACGTAAGGGGCTACTGAGAAAAAAGAAAAGGAGAGAAGGGGGGGGGGGAACCTAAATTTGGATCTGCGCAGCGAGATATCTGTTTACATTAGTTTTAAATTTCTGCATGTCAGTACTGTTGGGGAAACAGGGGCCAGGGAGGGAGTTCCAGAGGCCAGCAGCACGAGGAAAGAAGCTATTTGAGAAGGCTCTCCGACATCTGGGGACAGCCACAGTGAATGAATGAGATTTAGTTGATTGTCGAGTTAGTCTAGTGAATTTACATCGAGGGGGCACCAGAGTAGCCAATTCATCGGAGCATAATCCATTGAAGTATTTGTAAAACAAGCACAAGGATGCTACATTGCGGCGATGGGACAGGGATTGGAGCTTGGTTGACAGTGAGGAACCTATTAGGTTGGCGATTCTTTTTTGGACCTTGTCAAGGAGGGAGAGACTAGTAGATGATGCACCAGCCCAGATGTGACAACAATACTCCATGCATGGGCAGATGGTGGCTTTGTAGAGATACAGGATAATGTCAGGTGTGAGGAGTTTACTAGCACGGTAGAGGGAGCCCACCTTCTTTACGGCAGCCTTGGCAATGTCTTCAATGTTTTTGTTCCAATTCATGTTACCTGTTTTTCATTGGACATCTTTCTTTAATAATCCTTTAAAACAAATGGGCCAAAATATGGACCTCATCATTTCAAGAAATTTACTAATTTCTCCATCATTTATTGATTTTTGAAGCTATCCTTGTGAAACTCTTACGTAAAATTGTGTGCCCTTTCTGGTTATGCAGTCAGATTTTGTAAGCCATGAATTATGAATTACAATGTATAAATTTCAAAGTTTTTCAAACTGATATATTGTGAGTCTATTCATGAATGTATTATATTATTCACTTAGTTCAAAACACCGGAAGATAATTTATGACGTCATCGATTAAAATAGATCATAGACGACCCGTGACTTGAAGGATCACAGGTTATCACGTATGGAACTGGAGAGGAGGTAAATAAAATACAAACTTATCAAATCAAAGACGACTTATAGATCCTTGCGGTCGTGTATGACAAATCCTTCTTTGTTTGTGTATGACAAACTTATTTGTTTGTGTATGACAAATCCTTCTTTGTTTGTGTATGACAAACTTATTTGTTTGTGTATGACAAACTTATTTGTTTGTGTTCATATGTAGAATTGTCCTTTTTCAAACAAATTGAAATTATTTCAAAATCTGCATATTCGCTTTTATTCTTATTTCAACTTTTAAACTCAAATATTCTTTCATCTCAATTATATCGTGATATACAATCTACATTTATCGATTCAGTGTTTGCATAGCCAAGCTTCAAATAAGATGCCCTGATTTTTTGTGTATATCTTGTTCTTAATCGGACAGATACAGTTGAGTGATTTTTTTTTTTTTTTGGTAATTGTCGCTTAATGTAAAGAATAATACCTAACCCCCAACCCTAACCCTAACCCTAACCCTAATGCACTTGACTTGGTCTATTGTTCTAATGCCATTTGCAAATGTGACAATATTTTAATTCGGAATCCTGAATGGGTTCAGAAAGGACAAACGTCTAGACGTCTTGCACTTGACTATTCAAACATCAAAGATTGGACTGGTGATCTTGTGGTCGACAATGTGAATTTGGTAAACGACTGGAAAATTGGACAACTAGAATTTGAGAGATCTGTGATCGAGATTGATGCTGATTTTGAAATCAATGCACTGGAAAAATCAGGAGTGACTGAAGAAACCCAATCGAAGGCTGGTTAGGGTTAGGGTTGGTGTTAGGGTTAGGGTTATCAAAACATATTTGGTCACAAGAAGCAGCAGCAGTAAAGATGACGACAACATCTGTAACTGATGTGCATGTTCGAGATGGGGTGCATTCACGAGCTGAAAGAGCCCAGCCATATGATTGTATGGTTGAAATTGATGGGCAAATTGTTTACAAAGCAACTGTACTTAAAAAGTTGACAATTTTAAATTCGTGATCGACTTAGACAGATGCAGGGTCTAACAACATGGAAGGGCCAAGATAGTTATGTGGCTTTCGACAATATTGTCTCTGTTGATGATCCGATCGTTATTAATCACAATGGTGCACCCAGAGTGGGAAAGATTCGTCAAATAAATGGCGGCGAAAATAAAATGCAATTCCTGCCACAAGCGAAATTAGGGCGACCCTATGTAAAGATCAACGTCCAACTTGTTCAAGTAAAAGAATTTGATGACTTTTTATTTTGGGATGGAACTTTCATAGGATCGATCCCCTGTTGAGGTGGCAGGCACCAATTGCCTTACTATAGAACCTCAAATATACATGACCTACCACAGAAGACGTGTTTCTTTATTTCTGATGATGGAGAAAAAGTTCCATGTAAAATCTGCAAGAGGAAGATACTGCTTTCTTAAATGCGCCTTCATATTGCATTCCGCAATGTTCGTGGGGAAATGCTGCAAGAGAACAGATTTGTGGAGGAGATCGGTGTATAATATCGCTAAAACAAACACCTCAAAGTCAACACTGATACTTTTATCCATACAAGGAATTCTTACCAAGGCATTAAAAACCAATCACTAATTGTGCATCCTTTATGTAATTTGTATACATGGAGCTAAAATCTTGAAGCTAATTTTAACATCAGTCACAGAAATGAAGCAGTACCAGCTCCATCTTTTAATAATGAAGTGAACTTCATTAAAACAATGACCTTCAAGTAACAGCGATTATGATGACATTTCAGCCTCAAGTTTATTTGTTATTGTTTTTTGTTGAGTAACTTTATATTTGAAGTGAAGTTGAAATAGCAGAAATAGGTATTTAATTCTTTGTGAAATGAATAATATTAAGGAAGTTATTGTTAGAATTTTAAGTTTGTACAACATATGTGGATTCTCCAGATGTTTGCATGAAAAATATATGTTAAGAAAAGTGGGGAAGCCTTTTAACCTTTTTTATTTCCTCTTGACAAAACTATTTCTGTGGCAGTATTCGCTTGTCTGTTGATTAATAATTAAGATTAATTAGCAAATAAGTGAATATTTTTCCGATTGGAAAATGAATGTCCATCTACGTTTCAACAGTTAGAACGCTGAGAAATGTGCTACGGCAGAACAGCCGATAAAAGTTTGAAAAGTGGGCGATTATTATTATTATTATTATTATTATTATTATTATTATTATTATTATTAATAGCAACTAGATAATCAAATAAATACATTTACATAATTCTTTTGCAACACAATGATACATAATTACACAAACATGTATATTTATATCTTTTCTCTTCTGCGATCCATACTTTTATTATTTTTTCTTTTTCTTTTTCTCTTTCTCCCCCCCCCCCTCTCTTCCTCATTTATTTGTCTAATGTCCTATGGAACGTTTTCAAACTTTTATCGGTTGTAATGTTTTATAGAACGTTATAGAAACCGTTGACTTCTGAACGGTCACTTTTCAAACTTTTATCGGCTGTTCTGCCGTAGCACATTTCTCAGCGTTCAAACTTCTGAGCGTTTCCTCACATTTAATTTTCAGACTTTCGTACTTGTTGCTGTATTGTTTCTTTTTCTTCAATCTCCCTGATGAAACTTTCTAATAAACGTGAAACGTAGATGGATATTTAATTAATATTTTGGTTTTCTTTATTTCATTTTCCATATATATATTTATATATATATGAAGGAATAGGTAAAATAAATACCTTTTGAAGCATAAAGATGCGATATCAATTTTTTTTATAAAAAAGAAAAATAATATATCGAAACCGATTTTTTTAAAAAAAATTTTATTATAAACTAGCATTTTTTTTTTTGTTAGTTTAAAGTGATATAGATATTTCGCCAAAATCTTGGCATCATCGGTGTGTAATATATCCTGATGTCATCGGATTTGTATTTTTTTTTCCTACCGGCTTTTGGTGTTACAGCCGGGCCAAATGGGTTAGCTGTTGTTTCCCACTATCAAATATGAGAATGTGAATACAGCACGTGATTTGTATGAGTGTTTTAAGGTTCATATTTTTTTTTAAAGTATCTATTGTTAAATTTAAGAAGGAATAGGTAAAATAAATACCTTTTGAAGCATAAAGATGCGATATCAATTTTTTTTATAAAAAAAGAAAATAATAAATCGAAACCGATTTAAAAAAAAAAAAAATATGAACCTTAAAACACTTATACAAATCACGTGCTGTATTCACGTTCTTCATATTTGATGGTGGGAAACAACAGCTAGCCCATTTGTCCCGACTTTAACACCAAAAGCCGGTAGGAAAAAAAACAAACAAATCCGATGACATCAGGATATATTACACACCGATGATGCCAAGATTTTGGCAAAATATCTGTATCACTTTAAACTAACAAAAAAAAATGCTAGTTTATAATAAAAAAATTTTTTTTTTTAAATCGGTTTCGATATATTATTTTTCTTTTTTATAAAAAAAATTGATATCGCATCTTTATGCTTCAAAAGGTATTTATTTTACCTATTCCTTCTTAAATTTAACAATAGATGCTTTTAAAAAAATATGAACCTTAAAACACTTATATATATATATATATATATATATATATATATATATTTGTCGCTCCTCGTAAAATAAGTAGAGCCCTCTAAATGGTAGTACAAACACAGCATGATGTCACTTGCTTTATATGCATCATTCCTTCTTTAATAGAAGTTGAATGCCTGGACATCGTGCCACTTTTAAATGTGTTAAATTATCATTGTTTATCGGCTGTTCAAATATTGGCCGCGCGGTTAACGACGTTGGATTTAAATTGAAAAATACTCGTAATCCAGGGTTTCGAATCGTACGACCGGTAGTGAATAGTCATATCTCTATGCTGATGAGTCTCGATTGAAAAGGGACGAAATGTATACGTACATAGATAATAAACAATAACAAATATTTTATATATATATATATGTGTGTGTGTGTGTGTGTATTCAGGCAGCATTTTCTCATTTATGCAAACATTGTTAAAAATAACTTAATTCGTCTGTTTAATTAAAAATTTAAAAAAATTTTCAATTTTTTTTAATTTTAAAAATTTTTTAAAAATTTTCTGATGGTCTGTTTTGTATTGAACGTTTTCGATTCTTCGTCGAATCATCCTCAAGTGTCAAAAGCAAATGAACAAAAAGAGCTGGAGAAAGAAGAGAAATTTAAAAAAGACGACAATATTAGTGAAAGTGATGCAATCGGCCTGAACTATTCGATACCTTAAACCACCAACAATTCATAAATGCCGATCAGAAGAATTTATTTATTATTTTATTTTTATGTACATAAATCTTCAGTTATCTAACATAGATTTATCTTGTGAGATCTTGAAAGTTGGACCTAAATAGCATTTAAGCTGACATATCAAACTTTGATTCTGACTAGTCAATTTTCATTTGTTATTGTTGTACCATGTTATTGGTACTATAATAACGTACTTCGTTACTGTGTATTCAAAAAAAAAAATGTAGTCCCATCCGGACAAGTGAGAAAATGTTAACAATTTTCAATTATGACCGAAAAATCAAAATCAGCAAGAGAGATAACTCATATTTTTTAATGAAAAATATGAGGTGTTGTCTCCCTTATAACGAAAGTATAATTTCTTTTTCTGTATATGTTTAGAAAATTTGAAAGCAAAAAAAATAAAATTCACTGCATCCGGGGCAACGCCGGCTAGCTACAACTAGTATATATATATAAATTATTTTGTTAATGGAGGCGAGAGTGGGGAGTTAGATGAGAGGCAGTTTTTGGTTTCTGTCGGGTACAGTGATTAAAATAAGCACCCCCCCCCCTCCCCACAGTATTTATTATCTCTGAGTCATTCATGATGCTAACCCCAACCCTGACCCTTTACTTTTGCTGTTCATTGCCAACCAGAAAATTGATGTGTTCCTTCATGAAGGAGTTGTGGCCATTTTATTATTTTTTTTATTTTTATTTTTTTTTATTTATTAGATGCCTTCGCACATCTGTAGGCTTTGTGTGTCGGTCTGTCACGTTTCAGTTTGAAATGGCATTACATTATGAAACGTGCAAATGGACGCATTGGTCTGTCAAGTTTGAAAAACCATTTTCATTGCTAAACACACAAATTGAATGGGTGCATCTTCGGCTCTTATGCACGGATAACTCGTCTTCTTTTTTATCGGGTGGGGGGGGGCACTTTTAACATTAAACTCAACCGTAATATATAATAATAATAATAATAATAATAATAATAATAATAATAATCCAGGTAAAACATCCACAGGGTAGTAATCCAAAGAATTTCAACTGGGTTTATAAAAAGTGCTCAATATCAAATAGAGCTTTTATATATGGTTATTTTTATTTACACAGACATGTAAAAAATCTGCGACACTGGCATGTCGATGTTATCGATCAACAGTTATAAACTGAGATCTCATCAGGTTCTTTCCAAATATGATCTAAGGTTAAGATCGGATTCTAACTCTGCCTGATGAGATTTCAGTTAATAATAACTGTTGATCGATAACATTGACATGCCAGTGTCGCAGATTTTGTACATGTCTGTGTAAATAAAAATAATCATATATATATATATATATTACAGAAGACCAGAACAACATCGGTACCGTCGGTTTCAAATCTTAACAAAGGAGACCTCTTTACCGGACTCTCTTCAGCCTGTTTATGTCTGTCTCCCTGGAAAATGGCGGCCCACATGTTTCCAGTGAGACATATAGACATAAACAGATGCTGAAGAGAGTCCGGTAAAGGAGACCAATTCTATGTGTCCTTTGTTTGGATTTGAAACCGACGGTACCGATGTTGTCTTAATCTTCTGTAATTACATATATTAATGAATATTACGGTCTTATTTTTGAATTTTCTTAATAATCTAGCACTCTGCTGGGGTTATCTCCCACTAACTGATTTTGTCATCTTCAATAACAAAGAGAGACTGACAAATTTTTCTGTGATGACCAATCAAGACTTACCCTAAATCCAGGATGACCAGATTGATGAAACCTGGGTATCTCCAACAGACACTGTAATGTATAGTATTTAAATAAAATAATTTATATTAGCTCTTGTAAAACCTATGATCGAGCAGTTTGCCTTTTTTTTCCAAGCAACTTGTGATAAATGCTATATCTATATATATATATATATATATATATATATACAGGGTGTCCCAAAATAATGTATACATCGTTTGAATCGTTATAACTCGTTCAATTTACCGAGTTTGATTTGCAAACAAAATTGATAAAAGAGTAGAAGAGTAAGATACACATTTAAAAATACTGAAAGTAAAATTAACAAAAACATAGAAAATTAACTTTTAATAAACGTAAAGGCTACAATGTTTAAAGCAAGACACCTGAAGTAATTGCAAACAAATGGGACGTTTGTAGGTACAATTCTTCACGTCTTCACTATATGGAAAGTGTATTGAGCAGAACGGGTTGGGGTTAGGATGAGGGTTCATTTTATGAACATTCTGAAATTACCCTAAGTAGCCTTTATCTTTGTTAAAAGTTAATTTTCTATGTTTTTGTTAATTTTACTGTCAGTATTTTTAAATGAATATTCTTACTCAATCTTGTTTATCAATCTTGCAAATAAAAATCAGTAAATTGAACGACTTATAACAATTCAAAGGGTGTATACATTATTTTGGGACACCCTGTATATATATATATCTATATATATATATATATATATATATATATATATAATGTCATCCAGAGACAGCTGCTTCGTCGACTAGAGTAGAAAGTGATCTTTCGTTTTATTTTCGGCGGCCTCGTAACTCTCGCTTCCCTTATTTTGTCCTTTAGTCCTCACATTTCATGAGTGATGTTTTTGACAAAGAAGTAAGAATTGCTGTTTTCTGGGTCGGAATCTATCCATCTAACACTTATCTTGGCTAGTTTTTGTCACCTTGAAGTGTTAATTTTTTTTTTTTAGCTCCTTGCATCAAGTGGCTTCATGCCTTGTCTGGAGCGATTTCCATAAAGAAAAAAAAAAAAAGACGTAGCGAGTGTATCTACACCGGGATTCAAAGTCTGAACAGCCGATAATATCTAAATGCATCCATAGAATCGTTAAAAAAATCCACATTCATTTGTGCAATCCAACCATATTTGGTACAAATAAACTTTTAACTTGTCCACCAAGTTTTCGTCATGAATCTTCAACAGTTATAGTTTTATTGCCTTCTAATGATAAGCGCACCTGGATATGACGGGCAAAATTGTTAATATCTCTAATGACGCACTCCTCTCTGATTTGGGCTGTGATGGCCGCCCTCTTCAGTTCAGTAATTGTCTGGGAATTGTTTCGACGCAATGATCACCAAAATTAGAAATTTGAGATAATCAGAGAATTTTAAAAATCCAATCCATAATTCTACGAGAAAGTGATTGACGAATTTGCCAAAAAGAAGCAAAGCCTTGTTTTATTTATAGCATTATTTCGAAGACGTTTTTTTTGTTGTTGCCGTTGTTGATGGGTCATTCCATGATGACCGCTCTGCTTTCAAACAGACTTCACGTTCTCATGTATTAAATGATTGACCATTTTAGATGTAATTTATATCCAACTAGTGGGACCCGCAAAAATTGATAAAACCCCAAATCGCAACTCCCAGAATTAAATTGACCAGAAATGACCAGAAAGAACCGGAAAGACTCTTTTCACCCAGAATGCTAAGCATCTATCCACGAAAATGTAGAAAATATTCGTAAATAGATAAAAGTAAAAGTAAAATCCAAGAAACCATCGAATAAGAAAGAAAGAAAAACGAATGGTTAATTAATGAGAGTTTGTTTTGCAAAGCAATATGCAAATTAGTTGACCTTTGGATGTCGATCGCATAGACATGACCGAGTATATTAGAAAGATGTGCTTCTTCTATCATGAATACAAAAATTTGCTGGTTTCACACCAGTCGAGGGGGGGGGGGGGCTGTTGCGTCAGCTGGTGAGGGTTAGGGTCTTCGTCACTCATAGGAAGAGGTGCGCCCTCCCAGGCTTTACCTTCTTTCTTTGAGAAGGGTTTGGTGCCACTACCGGGGAATGCAGACAGGGGCTGCTCAGACTATATTTGCGGAGCCAGAGTGCACCACTTTTTCTGGTGCACAGGCTTTTCCTACCTCTCACCTTCCTGGCCCTGTGCCACATCTTCCTGCGGTGGAAAAAAAGTAAATAGCATTTGTGAATAGGAAGTTAGTTTTTTAATCTCGCTGTCAGTGCGATAAATGGCTCGACTTTATAAATAGATAAGAAAAACAATGATACTTTACAATAACTTTGCTACAAATAAAATGACTTATTCCAATTTTGTCGTCTGCATACACGAAACCTCTTTCATTTAATCATAATCAATTTGTTTGAATTTTATTTAAATTGTACATTTGACTCATTGCATCATGCAATTACATGTGTTATCACATTGTTTAAACTACGATAGCACAAAATGCTCACTATTGTGATGCTTTGTCTGCTTCATGAACCTTATTTCACTCATCTAATCGTCAAATATAGTCAGCGTTTTGAGCTGCCATAGTTTTAATACAGACAAAAACAACATGGCGACACCCATGACGCTATAATGTAATGAGTATGTGCTTCGTCTTATCAAAATAACCTCGAACTCAAAAGTTGAAATTGAAATATATTCGCACCCTAAACTCGATTGGTTTGTGATGGCGAGTATAAGACATGTAATTGTCAGCCCATGTTTCTCTTCCTCCCTTTGCACTGTGTCACATGAAGCATGATCCCCTCTCTAATAATAATAATAATAATAATAATAACAATAATACTAATAATAATAATAATAATAAGCTGGTTGGGTTGGAGGGTATTTTCGTTCAGGTGCAGTATGTTTATCGGAGCACATTCCATGAAAGTACTTTTAGATGCACCACTGCGGCGATGCGACAGGGACTGGAGAAATGACGCGAGCATTTGGTGTTTCATTAAATCCGTTTGGATATTTTCATCAGTTCCAAAATGGCATCCATTTAGGTTTTAGTTTTTGAGGAACACAACGAAGGTGAAAAAGAAATCCAATTCCATGGCTTTTGAAACCCCAACTTCCAAAACGAATTGTTGATTATGACTCCCCGCTGCGGCGTCGGCGTCTGGGAGGCAAATTTTGGAATTTGTGTTGTTTGCTTATGTACTCCCCCCCCCTTTTATCTTTTTTTTTAATCTCCCTTTTTTATTTGCTTTAATCTAACCCTACCCCCCCCCCTTTATTATCCCCCTTTTTTTTATTTGTTTTAATCTCCTTATTTTTGTGTTCCTTTCAGGTGGTGCTCAGTTGTGTTATAAAAAAGGATATCCAATACACAGTGGTGAACCCAAAGTTCCACCACTGGCGGACGGATGATAAACGATTTGGGCTTACGTTTGAGAGAGCTGATGATGCCCAAGCCTTCGATCAAGGAATCAAACATGTGCTTACAGATCTCACAGAAGGTAGAGTGTGGACATTATGATATTCTCTCTCTCTCTCTCTTTCTCTTTCTTTCTCTTTCTTCCTTTCTCTCTCTCTCTTTCTCTCTCTCTCTTTCTCTCTCTCTCTCTCTCTCTTTCTCTCTCTCTCTTCCTTTCTCCCTTTCTCTCTCTTTCTCTCTTTCTCTCTCTCTCTCTCTTTCTTTCTCCCTTTCTCTCTCTTTCTCGCTCTCTCTTTTTCTCTCTCTCTCTCTTTCTCTCTTTCTCTCTCTTTTTCTTTCTCTCTCTCTCTTTTTTTTCTCTCTCTCTCTTCCTCTCTCTCTTTCTCTCTCTTCCTCTCTTCCTTTCTCTCTCTTTCTTTCTCTCTTTCTCTCTTTCTCTTTCTCTCTTTCTCTCTCAGATTAATTTATTATTTTATTAAAGTAATTGGAATACTTTACTAGCGATACTCATTTTTCTATTTTCTTTTTCCATTTTTTTATCATCCCCCTATCTATCTTGTCAGACCCAAATAGCAATCAGTATGACGTATCGATAAATGATTTCAATTAGCCTATTCTTTTATTTCTTCTATAAAATATCTTATTCTGCATCAGTTTCTTTTTGAAAATACTTGTTCCAACTAAGAAAACATTTTAAGTCTATATGTTTTTCCTTAATTCATTGGGGTTCAAATAATTTTTTCTCGAAGAGTAGCTTCCCTTGGAAGCATTTAAAATAAAAAATTCCGTATGTAACTGAAACTATGTCACTACCTATGTTATATAATTTCCCGTTAGTCTTTCTTTTAAAATGTTAATCAAGAAATAATTTCTTGTATTCAGTCAATGTTGTATATAATATATCTACTTTAATCCCCAATTCAACTTATATACAACAAAATCGTGGTTCACCGAGTGAATAGCATGGCTAATTAACAGTGATGTTTTTTTTTGTATCCAATTTTACTATATAAGTTAGGAGTTTAAATCATTTCAATACATATTATAAATAATTTCGTGGATAAATCTTTAAAAAAGCAACAAAATAAACTGTATAATCTACTTTGTTTAATTAAACTAACCCTAACCCTACCCTGTGTTGCCCGGGATGCAATGAAATCATTTTAGTTTTTAATTTTTATTTGTTTGCAACTTTTAAAAACTTACACTGGAAAAGAAATAAAATATTAGTTGCAAGGGAGACAACTCCTATTATATTCTTCAAGTAAAATACATGTTGTTTTTGATTTTTCTCTCATAATTAAAAACTGTTTCCATATTATCAGTCGTCCGGGTGGAATTACATAATTGTGTTTTTGAATAGACTCTAGCGAAGTATGTTGGCTAATAAAATCAAAGTTTGATATGTCAGCTTAAATCCTATTTAGGTCCAACTGTTAACATCTGACAAAATAAATTTATATCTTTATATAAAGTTATTTCTTTATATAAAGTAATATCTTTATATAAATTTATATCTTTATATAGGGGTGAATGGAAGAACTACACTCTATTCTATGATTTCTATATAAGTTGAATAATTTAAAATGTTTTTTTTGTTTTGTTTTTTAATTGATTTTTGTTTGTTTTGTTTACATTACAAACATTAGTAACGATTAATAGTGATTAGTAACAATTAGTAGCATTAGTAGAGGACTAACTTTATGACTGTTTAATTAAAACGGTCATAAAAGTTAGCCATCGGTTTTCGAATTTAAAGCAATTTACCAAGAATTAAAGTTAATTAATTTTTTTTCTGGAGATTTCCGTAACAAAATGTTCATCAAAATTGGAAGCTGCCGGGGTCAGCGCGTGTGATCTAGTTACAGTAGAACTCTTCTTTCCTCCTCTGTGTGCCTAGTGTCAGGCGGAATTTCCATGAACAGAGTTTCTTTCCAATAACTTCCCATCACATTACCATGGGAATGCTTCCTTGCCGACTACAACATGATCGTCTGCAGATACTTGCCATAAATACCGTCCCCTCAAGTAATCAAATTTTGTTCAGTCAACTTATCAGTTTCAATCCTCTCATGATATTCGTCATTAAACTGACAGTCGATCCATCTTGTTGACCCTTATCCTCGAGTGGCTTTTGGCCTTGAGAAGTGGTGACCCATTAGTCGAATTAGTAAATTAACTTTATCATTTTAAATATTTCTACCCAGAAGAAAAATATTACAATTTCCAGCAAAAAAGCAAAAGAGGTTTTTAGTTTCAACCATTTTCACTTCCATTTTTTCTACAGATTTTTATGAATTTTTATGAATTTTAATTTTCTCGTTCAAGTTATTCGTTTATGTTATTTAGATTTGAAGTAAGAAGTATATTTATTCAATCAAATTGTTTTTTTTTTATATATATTGTCTCTATATAAAGTCATGTAGGTATGTGTATATGTCTATGTATTTGTATGCACAAGATTCACTCCTAAACTAACCGATCATTATGAATTTTGGAACACAGCTGTTAGACCTAAGGGGTTGTAATGTAGGCTATATTTAGTTTACTTTTATGCAAAGGGTGGAAGCCCTTTGTGAAAATTCAGATACCTCAGATTTTTGTGAAATTTTAACAGTAGGTATTAATTAATAAATGTTCCTCAAATTTCAGTTTCTTTGGGGTATTTTAAAGGGGCACAGCCTTCCATTTAAAAGTTAAAATATTTCAGATTTGCATTAAATTTGATCCATTTCTAAAGCTATAAATTTTAAACGTTTCCTAGGATCAAAATCATGTCATGGATTTCGATCAAAATTGGAATAAAGATTCTAGACATAAAGTTTAGTATCATTATATCTTGATTTTAATCTTTGTAAGGGGACATAAAAGTGGTGCAAAACTGTTCTGTCTGTGGAATTAATTGTACCTGTCCTGGGACGAGTATTGTTCTAGTAATGTATAAAAACATATGTAGGTTATTAAAATTGGAATCCAATCTGGCGTTTTGAAACCAGTAAACAGATCTTCTCATTGCAATCTGGAAAGCTTGTATTCAATTCTTTTGATCTCCTCTGCATGAAAAGGCAAACAACTTTAAAATGTGGGTATAGTTTGTTTTTTTTGTTTTGTTTTTTTTTTTTTGGGGGGGGGGGGGGTTAATATGTTGGGTTCGTGTAAGTAAAGAATTATTTACATTTTTCACATCTTTTTTTATTACTTCTTAAT
>OY744532.1:109349582-109357082 GCA_963556195.1 Sepiola atlantica | reverse complement strand
GGCAAACTGTTGTGTCATTTCCGGCCTGCCATCGTAGCTGGAGGGGCCAACTTTTAAAAATATGTGCCTGTGTCATTCTCTCTCTCTCTCTCTCTCTCTCTCTCTCTCTTCTCTCTCTCCTCTTCACGTGTCTACTCAATGTGACAGTGAAATTCTGTTTATTTAGGTGTTAAGAGACAGAGGGAGGTATTCTTCCTACTGCCTTTTTTTTTTTTAATAGCCATTGACAAAACCAAACAAATCCAGTCAACTTCTTTCCCTAACTGTCGCTAGCTTCTTAAACTGAAACTAGTTTTTTTCCATAAAAAAAATAATAAATAGAATAAAAAGTGATTAATTCGTGCCTAATAAATAAAAGTTAGGGCATTTATAACGACAGCTAACAGAAAGAGGTGGAAAAAAACGAATAGGAAACAAATAAATGTTACCAAAGGCAAGATAAGTTACACTTCTACTTACCTGGATAAGTTTGTTTGTGTTTTAACTTATTTTAAAGCGTTCGACTTAAAACTAGTGTCTCGACGCCATGCTGAAATTGAAAACAGAAAATCGCCATATTTGACCACGTGACATCTTGATACTAGTTTTAAATCGAACTAAAAGACGCTTTAAAATAAGTTAAAACACAAATAAACTTATCCAGGTAGGCAGAAGAGTAACTTTTTTTTGCCTTTGGTAACATTTATTTGTTGCCTTTTTGTTTTTTTAAACCCCTTTTTCGGTCTGTTAGCTGTCGCTATAAATGCCCCCTATTTTTGTTTATTACTTTTTAACCGCATTTCCTGCATAGAATGCCCTACTACAATAAAATGTAATTTCCACATTTTTAAAAACTTATACAGAAAAAGAAATAAAATGTTAGTTGTAAGGGAGATACCTCTTTGTATATTATTAAATTTAAAATATAAGTTATTCTCTTTCTTGATTTCGACTGTTTTGTTTTTGTTTAGGTTTTTTTTTTTTTTTTTTTACATAGTTCACCCCAAACGAGGCAGGCCACCACTTTAGACGTAAGGGGCTATTGAGAGTTAATATGTAAGTTATGGGGGTCATCATAAGTTGGGAGCTGTGCAGCAAGATGTCTGTTTATTACATTAGTTTTTAAATGTATGCATGTCAGTACAGTCGGGGAAACAGGGATCAGGGAGGGAATTCCAGAGGCCGGCAGCAAAAGGAAAGAAGCTGCTGGAGTAAAAGGCTCTTCGACATCTGGGGACCTCCACAGTGAATGGCTGGGATTTGGACGATTGTTGGGTTGGTATAGTGTATTTACTTTGAGGGGGAACCAGAGCAGCGAGTTCATCTTTTCATATTACCAGTTGTCCGAGTGAAACTACATAATTTTTTTTTGATAAACAGTAGCGAAGTACATTATTTTAGTGCTAATAACATGGTACAACAATAACTAATAAAAATTTGCTATATCAGCTTAAAATCTCAAAGATAACTTTATATGTTGGGAAAAAACGACTGTTTGCCTAAGTAATGCAAATTTTTTTATGTAAATTGTATTTCCGAATTATTATTATTAATTTGTTCAATAATAGGGGATACAAACCTGATATTTAGCGATCACAGCTTTGACTCTGCGGGGATGTTGGTGGCGATGGGGTAGCACATCTCAAAACATGGGTCTATTTAATTGCTTCCCACTGCAGCAAGATGTGACACAAGGCATCTTTCTGGCAACCTAGGGGCTGGCTTGATCCATCAGACCCTTCTTTGTCAGAATTAGGTATGGTCCGGCTAGGTTGTAGGGGAGTCACTCTCCGAGAAATTTGTCCATGTCAACTCAATTTCCTCTCGATCACTTTTGACGTAGTGTTTCATACGCTTGGATTAAAAATCCGAAGCAATGATCTGTAAAAAAACAAAACAAAAAAACAGGGTTACGGAGTCGAAGGTTTCGAAAGAATGTTTGGAGTCGGAGTCAAATTTTTTAATCTGACTCTAATTATTACTGAATATTGGGAATTTTAGTCGGATATTTTGAAATTCTAGGAATTGGAGTCAGAATTTTACGACTAATCGGAGTCAGACCTTATACCTACTGACTCCGTATCCCTGAAAAAAAAAAAAAAAAAAAAAAAAACTGAGGTGAGAGTTTATCATTTTTCATTAGACGATAGTCAGTCGAGTTTTTTTTATTCATTTATTTACTTTTTTTATTCATTTATCTATTTTTTTAATGACTCTGAACTCAGAAATGACTAGGCCTAATTTTGTAATATTTTCGTAAGACACAGTGTCATAGGCTACCTTAAGTAAACCTCAGAGGTCATTCCAAATCACAAGAAGCCAAAATGCTAAGAATTTAGTCTCCAATAATCAGAAAGATTTTTTATATCCGATTTATGTCCAAATTTGTGATGCTTAGCATTTTTCTTATCGAAAGAAATCTGTACTGTCATATTTTACGTTAATTTTCTCCGGTGCAACACCGGGTATCTGTTAATCGATTTATGACGGACACTTTAGGGACTCTGGAGAGGCAATCATCTTAGCGGATGTCACTTGCTGGAAAGCTGACTCCAACTAATCTCATTCCGGTGAAACACTTGTTAAGAAAAAAACTCGTTTCTCCCTAAATTCAAAGAAAAATAACTTTCATATGGGAATTAGATTTTTTTAAAATTCTATCAAATTTTAAGATCACACCAATTAATTCAATTGTTGTAAACAAAAAAAAAAGTATTTATTTCCTACGTTGGACGAACTTAGTTTTATGCTTTTTTTTTGGGGGGGGGGGTATATACTTATGAGTCAACGCTTATCAAGGCCAAAATCTACTTGAGGATAAGGGTTAATGAGGTGGATAGATTTTCAGTTGAATGATGAAGAATATTATGAGAGGATTGAAAATGATGAATTGAATGGACAAAATTTGATTACTTATGGGGGTGATTTATGACATTGGATTTGGAGACGATCTTGTTGTAGTCTGCAGATAAGCAGTCTTATGATAATGTGCGCATTACACATTTTTATTTAACTAAATCTTAAAGCTAAAAACAAAATTTATTTAAATAAAATTTTTAGCAATTATGGAAAATACTTTTTGAATTGATTTTATTTTTATCTTAAATAAACAGATAATGTTTACAACAGTTAAATTAATTGATACTTTTAAAATTATGCAAAAGTTTAAAAAATCTAATTAATGGACGAAAGTTACCTTTCTTTGAATTCAGTTGGCTGGCTTTTCAGGCAAACTTGTTTCATTATAATGAGATCATGTGAAATGAGCAAGCGACATCCGCGCTATGATAAACCAGACCCAGGACTCTGAGCAATAGCGTTTAGGTTACCTCCCCTTGATTTCTGTTAAAAATTTCAATGTTTTTCCCTATTTCAAAAAACAGGTTCACAATCTTTGAAGCGGATTACATATTGCCAGAGTTACTTGGATGCCCATGAAATGAGAAACAAAGCCCTTCTGTACAGAAATTATAATCAGGGTATGTTATATTGAAATTAAACAGCTCTACCCCCCCCCCCACACACTTTTTGCTAATCACATAAAATCTCACAACTTCCTCATCCTCCTCTTCCTCTTCTCATTAATACTTTACTAACAATCGAGAGATGTTGGGTGAGTGCCTGCTGCAGGAGAAGTAGAAAAACACCATGTTGCCCATGTTCATTGCTGCGGTGCCAAGTCCACAACTCCATATATTATATAATAGGCCGAGAGATTAAACATTTGGGTTTTTTTACTAAAGGCCAAAATTTCTAGTCAGTCAACAAATAACTTTTTACTGCTAACACTTCAAGAAAATTTCATTCTGAAAAGTAATTCAAACCCATGAAATTTATTTCAGCTGAGATTCTTTATTATATCATAAATTACATTTAAATTTAAAGTTCGTGAGTATATGGTAAAAAGTCAAAATTGAATTATATCATAAATTACATTTAAATTTAAAGTTTGTGAGTATATGGTAAAAAGTCAAAATTGAATTATATCATAAATTACATTTAAATTTAAAGTTCGTGAGTATATGGTAAAAAGTCAAAATTGAACTTTATTGAGAACTGCTTTTTTGCCATTATTAATTAAAAACCCATTAAAACAGTTTTAACATTATTAATTAAAAACCCATTAAAACAGTTTTAATTTAAACCAAATTTGCAATTTAGTTTTAGATATTTTTAAAAAGTGCTTTTTTTGCCATTATTAATTAAAAACCCATTAAAACAGTTTTAATTTAAACCAAATTTGCAATTTAGTTTTAGATATTTTTTAAAAGTGCTTTTTTGCCATTATTAATTAAAAACCCATTAAAACAGTTTTAATTTAAACCAAATTTGCAATTTAGTTTTAGATATTTTTAAAAAGTGCTTTTTTTTGCCATTATTAATTAAAAACCCATTAAAACAGTTTTAACATTATTAATTAAAAACCCATTAAAACAGTTTTAATTTAAACCAAATTTGCAATTTAGTTTTAGATATTTTTTAACAGTTTCATGTCAATCTTTTTTAAGGTTTTCTTTTCATATTGACAGCCTTGTTTATTCAAGAAATACCATTTTTATTTTTCTTAGTTAAAAAAGAATGTGTTTTTAGAAACTATAATCTGTTGGAGGTATTGTTTCGTCTGAGTTGTTTTATATATTTTTATGAATTTTTCTTGAAGCAATTTGAGTGACGTGCTAACATCTAAAAAGATATGTTAACTAACTGGAAATCTTACCTCCGAATGTTAGATCTCTCGGCCTGTTATAGGGATGGCCTTGCGTAGTGCCCTTAAAAACAACCCATGAATGAACCAAAGAATTCACTTGTTTTTTTTTTTTTCTGACTTTTTTTATTATCGCAATTTTCTTAAATTTAAAACCGCTCGCTATTACTAAAACCTGAATATCGATTTGGTTCGTATATGCTTTTTTTCTTTTTCTTAAAAATGCGAAAATTAAACACCCACCCTCATTACCGACAAGACGTGATTCAACTAATGCACAAACATAAGACTTTACTGTTAGAATTATCTAAAATCAGTCAAAAAAAAAAAAAAGATTTTAACAAAAAAAAATTTTTTTATCAATTTTGTAAGATTTAACGTTAATAATATTAACTTTTACAAATTTTAACAAATTCTGTAAATAAAAAATGCCTTTATGTTCTCGTTTTTAAAATGTCCAAGAAGACTAATTCTGCCTGCTCTTACTCTGAGGCCTAAATTCATCCGTGATAACAACAACAACCCTAACCTCCCACAATTGATTCACACATAGACACCTTATTTATAGCATCATTCTTTTATTATTATGGAAAACTATGTAATCTTGTAAGTTTCTCCGGCTCTCCTAAACACTAGTCCAGTCTAATAAAACTGAAGCAATAATAATCAAACGCACACATCATATCCTCTCAATAATCGAACGCACACATCATATCCTCTCAATAATCGAACACACACATCATATCCTCTCAATAATCGAACACACACATCATATCCTCTCAATAATCAGACGCACACATCATATCCTCTCAATAATCGAACGCACACATCATATCCTCTCAATAATCAGACGCACACATCATATCCTCTCAATAATCGAACACACACATCATATCCTCTCAATAATCAGACGCACACATCATATCCTCTCAATAATCGAACGCACACATCATATCGTCTCAATAATCGAACGCACACATCATATCGTCTCAATAATCGAACACACACATCATATCCTCTCAATAATCGAACGCACACATCATATCCTCTCAATAATCAGACGCACACATCATATCGTCTCAATAATCGAACACACACATCATATCCTCTCAATAATCGAACACACACATCATATCGTCTCAATAATCGAACGCACACATCATATCGTCTCAATAGTCTTTTTCACTCTTTCATTTTCACACTGTTTTCTTAGTTCTTTCTGCTGAATTCCTTTCAACACTTTTTTTTTAATTAATTTTTCTATTTAACATCTTTACGGACACTTATTTAAATCTATATTTTATATTCTCTCGGTCTACCTTCATGGCGTTGCCCAGGATACAGTGAAGTCATTTTAGTTTTTAATTTTTATTTGAAAATTGGCTAGTCAGAATCAAAGTTTGACATGTCAGCTTAAATGCTATTTAAGTCCAACTTTCAAAATCTCACAAGATAACTATATATGTTAGCTACCTACTGTTACTACTGGTTTAGTATTACTAAACATAGTATTACTAAACATAGTATTACTAAACATAGTTATTTTGGGCCATTAAGGATAATTATGACAGCCTGATTTTCATAAGTGACTGCTCATCAGACAAGTATTACTATCTCAACATTAACCCTAACCCCAACCCTAACCCTAAACTCCAACCCTAACCCTAAACTCCAACCCTAACCATAAACTCCAACCCTACCCCTAAACTCCAACCCTAACCCTAAACTCCAACCCTAACCCTAAACTCCAACCCTAACCCTAAACTCCAACCCTAACCCTAACCGTAAACTCCAACCCTAACTGTAAACTCCAACCCTAACCCTAAACTCCAACCCTAACCCTAAACTCTAACCCTTTGAATATTACAGCTGAATATTAAAATTAATGATCTTAAACTGAGAATTTTTTCTTCATTTTTGTCCCATTAAGGCAAGAAATAGTCTTCTAATATAACACTGTGTGTAGTGATCCGGCGTTGTCCGGATACTGGGCCTAGAGAAAAATAAATGAAATAGAGTTGTCAACGAATGTTTTCATTAAAAAAGGAGAAAGTTCTGATTGCACTAAACATCAGATCAAAAAAAAAGTAATAAGTCCATATGTATTTATCAAATTAACATATAAGCAAGAAATATGCACATATACACACATGATCTTTTCAATTTAGAAAGGATAAACCAGTAAAAAAAGAATAGGAAGCAAAAAGGAAAATTGTCCGGAACAAATATGTAATCTATGAAAACGATTGGTATTATTTTTTTTATTTAATCCAAATAACACGGACTAAATCTGGCTAGTTAGAATGAAATAGTGATTTGTCCTACGCAATGCTATTTATGTCTAACATAGAGAATCTGACTAACTTACTATTATTATTAAATTAAACATTTTGTAAAAAGGATTTGGATATTATAAAACAGTTAGAAATAGAAGATTTAAAAAAATATTGTTCTTGTATTTCTTTATATGCTACCTTTAACTACCATCATTTCCCCACATCTCTTTCTTTCTCTTTCTCTCTTTCTTTCTCTTTCTCTCTTTCTTTCTCTCTCTTTCTTTCTTTCTCTCTTTCTTTCTCTCTCTCTCTTTCTTTCTCTCTCTCTCTTTCTCTCTTTCTTTCTCCTTCTCTCTTTCTCTCTCTCTTTCTCTCTCTTTCTCTCTTTCTTTCTCTCTCTCTCTCTCTTTCTTTCTCTCTCTTTCTTTCTTTCTCTCTCTCTCTTTCTCTCTCTTTCTTTCTCTTTCTCTTTCTTTCATACACACACAATATCACAGGAGTGTATATAACTGACCCAACTTTGATCCTCAAAATTCCTCA
>OY744532.1:109319582-109344582 GCA_963556195.1 Sepiola atlantica | reverse complement strand
GTCTCCGCTACGAGGTCAAAGTTGAACACAAGGTCGGTTTGCACTCTGTATTGGAAACAAAAGTAACCTTCTTAGTCCTGTCGGCACTCTCTCACACGACTCAGGTGACAGACAATAAACCTCGCACCTCTCCAAAAGGAAGGGAGGTAATACCTGGGAGGATTGCCTCCAGAGACACAGCTAATTTCTTCTGGAACTAAAGCATAAAATTTCGTAGATAGCAAAACAGGTTGCACAAGATGCCATGTTAATCTCTGATGGAAATCTTCGTAAATTAATTACGGAACGGTTCGTCGATTGGGTCTTTCTTGGAGTCCACTTTTAGATACAACGTTTTGTCCGTCACACTTTTTATTTAGATACAAAATCGACTTCGCAATCTACTTCAGTCTGTTTCTCACAGAAGAGACGTTGCTAGTCTCTCTCTGCTCTATCGTTATTTCCATGAAAGATGCTCGACTGAGCTCCAATCTCTTGTTCCTCTTTGTAAGACATTCACAGCAAGAACTCGTCTTTCTACCACAGTTGCAAAGAATTTTCCTTTCTTCCTCCGTCTGCTTAACAGCAAATGGAATTTCCATGAACAGTTTCTTTGCAACAACTTCCCATTAATGGCATATATTACTACAGGTATGCTTCTCTCTCTCTCTCTCTCTCTCTATATATATATATATATATATATATATATATATATATATATATATATAAAGAGAGTGAGAGAGCTGGCAAGTGTGTGTGTGTGTATGTTGGTTGGCTATGGTAGGTGGGACAAAGAGATTGTGTGGTGTTATCATGTGATCCCTCTTTTTCTCTCCCTTTAACACTGCATTCTCCCCCACTTCCGGAGAATTGTGTACATGATTGGATGATTGGAGAGAGATTTTTGTCTCAAACATTCAAACTCTCCGACCCTCTAGAACTTTTTTTCTTTCTGTTTTGTTTAATTGACTGACTATATTCTCTTACCCCCCCCCCTCTCTCTCTCTCTCTCTCTCTCTCTTCATGTAACTTTTAAAAAGTGTTTGTGTGGAGGGGGGGGGGGATCTAAAACTGAATGCCTTGGTGACAAGTTGTTTTATTACCCCCCCCCACTCATCTTGATAATTTCAAAATTAATAGGGAACTATCTGTGTATGCTTAGTTTTTGAACTTAAGATCAGCAAACAGTACCTGCTGCAGTACCTCCCTCGCTTATGTTCCATCCCCGAAGGCCACCCTTCTTCCGAAGGTGGAAAGAGGAATTGGTTTATTGCCTGTCGCCTGAGACGCTCCTACTGGGGAATCTTTACGAGTTCGATCACGGCAAATTTTGAAAATATCCAGCGTGCCCCCTTTTTGAGGGGAGTTGGATTCCCCGCTGTAGACTGACCTCATGTCTAATCTTGGGATGTGATGAGTAACTAAACAAGCCTATATATATATATATATATATATATATATATATAGTAAGCTATGAAAAAAAACAACTATATATATATATATATATATAGTAAGCTATGAAAAAAAACAACTATATATATATATATATATATATATAGTAAGCTATGAAAAAAAAAACTATATATATATATATAGTAAGCTATGAAAAAAAAAACTATATATATATATAGTAAGCTATGAAAAAAAACTATATATATATATATATATAGTAAGCTATGAAAAAAAAAAAACTATATATATATATATATAGTAAGCTATGAAAATATATATATATATATATATATATATATATATAATTTACACTTATATATATATATATATATATATATATATATAATGTCAGGGTATGTTGAAAAGAAATCAATAAAGTGCTCGATCGCAAAAAAATGAGAGCTAAATACAAATAATTTATTTAACAAACTATACGTTACATATTTCAGAGTCGTACCACGGTTTCATCCAGATTGACTGACTTTTTAAATTTAAAAAAAACGTCTATCGCCCATAAGGACTCGTCGGTGGTACGACTCTGAAATATGTAATGCATAGTTTTTTAAATAAATTATTTGTATTTATATATATATATATATATATATATATATATATATATATATTACTGTTTCGGAAATCGTGAGATGAAGATTGATAAGTTGGATTATTGAGACTATTGTTCTTATCTTGGATGCTATTCTCACAACGTTTCAGCCGATGTAACCTCCAGCCTTTCCTTCTTTAGGTGTATCTTGTTGAACTCGGTAATCTTTATGCCGTACTCGAGAATTTGTACTGAAGACTTCTCCTCAGGTATGGCTGACAGAACGAGTACAATCCACCCCCATTGATTAAATAAGGGGGTCCATTTAAAATCCAGTACAAATTCTAGAGTTCAACATGGCACCCCTGAAGAAGGTCGGAGGTTACATCGGCCAAAACATGAGAAGAACGTCTAAGATGCGCAGAGTAGTCCAAATGATACGAATATATTTTACTATCAGACAAAAATCACCAAACTCCCAAATAGCTAAATATATTCATCGATCAGATCGCACATTAGATAATATCAAATCCTAATCCTAACCCTAAGCCGACACTAAATTCCTCTCCACATGCATGCAAATAAAATGGACAGTAAAACTGAACACACATAGGTCTGAACACTGACTTGGGAATTTTAAGCACGTATACATATTTTACTTAAAAAAATGTATTTTACACTGTGAACGATTTCGTTTTTAACTATAGACAAATTCCGGTGCTTATGTATAGTAAAAAAAAAAAATTATCTTTAATTTTGAAGAGTTGAATAAGGGGAAATAACTCAAATTTTTCAACCACGGTTTTTCTTAAAATGGATTTTACTATTGTAATTAATGTAAAATAAAGTTAAAACAATTTATATGTAAAAAGGATAAATTAGGAATAAAACAATCACAACGCTTTATGGTATTCGGCACCAATGAAAAATAAAATTATTTATTCAAATAAATTAATTATCAAAGAAGAAGAACAAAAAAAATGAAAAATACGTAAATGGAAGGAAAAAAACAAAATAAAGTTTTTGAAATAAATGAAAGTTTTACACTGGGTAAAATTCAACAATTTGTTCAAAAATTAATCTGTGCGCTTAAAAGAAGTCTTTTAGTTTGGCATTATCTCTGGTTAAATATGAAATATCTTGCAAGTTCAGAGTGTTAAAATCTATTTTAAGTTAAAATCCATTTTAAGATAAAATTGTGCTTGAAAACTTTGAGTTATCTCCCCTTTATTTGAATCTTCAAAATTAAAGATAAAAAAAAAAATTTCGGACCTACGATACATAAGCAGCCAAATTCCTTATATTAACCAAACAAGAACGTAGACATGAAAATGCTATTCTCTTTACAATTTTTTGTAATGTTTGTTGAGAATGGTTATTAAAAGAATACCATTTAGACATCCAATAATGTTTGTTGAGAATGGTCATTAAAAGAATACCATTTAGACATCCAATAATGTTTGTTGAGAATGGTCATTAAAAGAATACCATTTAGACATCCAATAATGTTTGTTGAGAATGGTCATTAAAAGAATACCATTTAGACATTCAATAATGTTTAAGAATGGTAATTAAAAGAATACCAGTTAGACATCCACTTTTTTGTGCAGTTAATGTCAAAAATATCATAAAGTACTTCCATTTTGGTGAATGTGGATCTTAATTGAGTTATGTCTGAACCATGAAATATCAGTTTTGGGCCAAGGTGTAAATTTCACTGATGGAGATTTTGCTGCAAAGACACAACTTTTGCAAAGTTTTACTACTTTTTCAATTTCCTGGTTCATCTGTGTCCAATACACATAGCTTCTCATGAGTGATTTTGTACAAGATAGTCCTCGGTGACCTAAATGGAATGCCTTTAAAATCCTTCTTTCAAGTGAAGAAAGCATTACTACCATTTTTGCATAAATTAGTAGCACTTAATCACATTTTTGAAAATGTTGTATTTCCCAGAGTTTGTTTTTAGTTTTCTCATTTAATTAAACTTTTTTTCTTCTTTTTTTCATAATAAAATCTTCCTCTTCAACCTGAACTTTAATTTTGTTCAATGTTATCAGTAATTCTTATAAACGTTTTTTTTTCTTCTTTTTTCATAATAAAAATCTTCCTTTTCAACCTGAACTTTAATTTTGTTCAATGTTATCAGTAATTCTTATACTTAATAACATTTTTAAATTCTTTCTCAGTTCTTAAGTCTGCGACAAGTGTATCTTTCAATGGTTCTACAAAACTTGCGATTAATCTAGACAGATCATTTGTATGTCCTCATTTTTCTGATGGTAAAAACTCCATTTTATAATCATAGTTCAATAATAAGGTCCCCCCTCCCCCTCACCGCTGCAATCTGTTGTCCTTAAGAGTAGGAATACTTTTCTTCAATCCATTTATGGAAAATAGAGGACAGTGATCTGTAACAAGAACTTTTTTCCTTGCATAAATTTATGGAATTTTTTCACAGCAAATATTATTGCTAAACTTTCTTTCTCTAAACTTTCTTTCTGTCGATAGAAAAGATTTTGAAGCATGTGCCACTGGCTTTGTGCGACTATCTTTAAATTTATGAAGAATTACAGCTGCAATGCCATATTCAAGTTTAGGATCAAAATGTATTAATAAATTCAAGTTTAGGATCAAAATGTATTAATAAATTCAAGTTTAGGATCAAAATGTATTAATAAATTCAAGTTTAGGATCAAAATGTATTAATAAATTCAAGTTTAGGATCAAAATGTATTAATAAATTCAAGTTTAGGATCAAAATGTATTAATAAATTCAAGTTTAGGATCAAAATGTATTAATAAATTCAAGTTTAGGATCAAAATGTATTAATAAATTCAAGTTTAGGATCAAAATGTATTAATAAATTCAAGTTTAGGATCAAAATGTATTAATAAATTCAAGTTTAGGATCAAAATGTATTAATAAATTCAAGTTTAGGATCAAAATGTATTAATAAATTCAAGTTTAGGATCAAAATGTATTAATAAATTCAAGTTTAGGATCAAAATGTATTAATAAATTCAAGTTTAGGATCAAAATGTATTAATAAATTCAAGTTTAGGATCAAAATGTATTAATAAATTCAAGTTTAGGATCAAAGTGTATTAATAAATTCAAGTTTAGGATCAAAATGTATTAATAAATTCAAGTTTAGGATCAAAATGTATTAATAAATTCAAGTTTAGGATCAAAATGTATTAATAAATTCAAGTTTAGGATCAAAATGTATTAATAAATTCAAGTTTAGGATCAAAATGTATTAATAAATTCAAGTTTAGGATCAAAATGTATTAATAAATTCAAGTTTAGGATCAAAATGTATTAATAAATTCAAGTTTAGGATCAAAATGTATTAATAAATTCAAGTTTAGGATCAAAATGTATTAATAAATTCAAGTTTAGGATCAAAATGTATTAATAAATTCAAGTTTAGGATCAAAGTGTATTAATAAATTCAAGTTTAGGATCAAAATGTATTAATAAATTCAAGTTTAGGATCAAAATGTATTAATAAATTCAAGTTTAGGATCAAAATGTATTAATAAATTCAAGTTTAGGATCAAAATGTATTAATAAATTCAAGTTTAGGATCAAAATGTATTAATAAATTCAAGTTTAGGATCAAAATGTATTAATAAATTCAAGTTTAGGATCAAAATGTATTAATAAATTCAAGTTTAGGATCAAAATGTATTAATAAATTCAAGTTTAGGATCAAAGTGTATTAATAAATTCAAGTTTAGGATCAAAATGTATTAATAAATTCAAGTTTAGGATCAAAATGTATTAATAAATTCAAGTTTAGGATCAAAATGTATTAATAAATTCAAGTTTAGGATCAAAATGTATTAATAAATTCAAGTTTAGGATCAAAATGTATTAATAAATTCAAGTTTAAGATCAAAATGTATTAATAAATTCAAGTTTAGGATCAAAATGTATTAATAAATTCAAGTTTAGGATCAAAATGTATTAATAAATTCAAGTTTAGGATCAAAATGTATTAATAAATTCAAGTTTAGGATCAAAATGTATTAATAAATTCAAGTTTAGGATCAAAATGTATTAATAAATTCAAGTTTAGGATCAAAATGTATTAATAAATTCAAGTTTAGGATCAAAATGTATTAATAAATTCAAGTTTAGGATCAAAATGTATTAATAAATTCAAGTTTAGGATCAAAATGTATTAATAAATTCAAGTTTAGGATCAAAGTGTATTAATAAATTCAAGTTTAGGATCAAAGTGTATTAATAAATTCAAGTTTAGGATCAAAATGTATTAATAAATTCAAGTTTAGGATCAAAATGTATTAATAAATTCAAGTTTAGGATCAAAATGTATTAATAAATTCAAGTTTAGGATCAAAATGTATTAATAAATTCAAGTTTAGGATCAAAATGTATTAATAAATTCAAGTTTAGGATCAAAATGTATTAATAAATTCAAGTTTAGGATCAAAATGTATTAATAAATTCAAGTTTAGGATCAAAGTGTATTAATAAATTCAAGTTTAGGATCAAAATGTATTAATAAATTCAAGTTTAGGATCAAAATGTATTAATAAATTCAAGTTTAGGATCAAAATGTATTAATAAATTCAAGTTTAGGATCAAAATGTATTAATAAATTCAAGTTTAGGATCAAAATGTATTAATAAATTCAAGTTTAGGATCAAAATGTATTAATAAATTCAAGTTTAGGATCAAAATGTATTAATAAATTCAAGTTTAGGATCAAAATGTATTAATAAATTCAAGTTTAGGATCAAAATGTATTAATAAATTCAAGTTTAGGATCAAAATGTATTAATAAATTCAAGTTTAGGATCAAAATGTATTAATAAATTCAAGTTTAGGATCAAAATGTATTAATAAATTCAAGTTTAGGATCAAAATGTATTAATAAATTCAAGTTTAGGATCAAAATGTATTAATAAATTCAAGTTTAGGATCAAAATGTATTAATAAATTCAAGTTTAGGATCAAAATGTATTAATAAATTCAAGTTTAGGATCAAAGTGTATTAATAAATTCAAGTTTAGGATCAAAATGTATTAATAAATTCAAGTTTAGGATCAAAATGTATTAATAAATTCAAGTTTAGGATCAAAATGTATTAATAAATTCAAGTTTAGGATCAAAATGTATTAATAAATTCAAGTTTAGGATCAAAATGTATTAATAAATTCAAGTTTAGGATCAAAATGTATTAATAAATTCAAGTTTAGGATCAAAATGTATTAATAAATTCAAGTTTAGGATCAAAATGTATTAATAAATTCAAGTTTAGGATCAAAATGTATTAATAAATTCAAGTTTAGGATCAAAATGTATTAATAAATTCAAGTTTAGGATCAAAATGTATTAATAAATTCAAGTTTAGGATCAAAATGTATTAATAAATTCAAGTTTAGGATCAAAATGTATTAATAAATTCAAGTTTAGGATCAAAATGTATTAATAAATTCAAGTTTAGGATCAAAGTGTATTAATAAATTCAAGTTTAGGATCAAAGTGTATTAATAAATTCAAGTTTAGGATCAAAGTGTATTAATAAATTCAAGTTTAGGATCAAAGTGTATTAATAAATTCAAGTTTAGGATCAAAATGTATTAATAAATTCAAGTTTAGGATCAAAATGTATTAATAAATTCAAGTTTAGGATCAAAATGTATTAATAAATTCAAGTTTAGGATCAAAATGTATTAATAAATTCAAGTTTAGGATCAAAATGTATTAATAAATTCAAGTTTAGGATCAAAATGTATTAATAAATTCAAGTTTAGGATCAAAATGTATTAATAAATTCAAGTTTAGGATCAAAGTGTATTAATAAATTCAAGTTTAGGATCAAAGTGTATTAATAAATTCAAGTTTAGGATCAAAATGTATTAATAAATTCAAGTTTAGGATCAAAATGTATTAATAAATTCAAGTTTAGGATCAAAATGTATTAATAAATTCAAGTTTAGGATCAAAATGTATTAATAAATTCAAGTTTAGGATCAAAATGTATTAATAAATTCAAGTTTAGGATCAAAATGTATTAATAAATTCAAGTTTAGGATCAAAATGTATTAATAAATTCAAGTTTAGGATCAAAATGTATTAATAAATTCAAGTTTAGGATCAAAGTGTATTAATAAATTCAAGTTTAGGATCAAAATGTATTAATAAATTCAAGTTTAGGATCAAAATGTATTAATAAATTCAAGTTTAGGATCAAAATGTATTAATAAATTCAAGTTTAGGATCAAAATGTATTAATAAATTCAAGTTTAGGATCAAAATGTATTAATAAATTCAAGTTTAGGATCAAAGTGTATTAATAAATTCAAGTTTAGGATCAAAATGTATTAATAAATTCAAGTTTAGGATCAAAATGTATTAATAAATTCAAGTTTAGGATCAAAATGTATTAATAAATTCAAGTTTAGGATCAAAATGTATTAATAAATTCAAGTTTAGGATCAAAATGTATTAATAAATTCAAGTTTAGGATCAAAATGTATTAATAAATTCAAGTTTAGGATCAAAATGTATTAATAAATTCAAGTTTAGGATCAAAATGTATTAATAAATTCAAGTTTAGGATCAAAATGTATTAATAAATTCAAGTTTAGGATCAAAGTGTATTAATAAATTCAAGTTTAGGATCAAAGTGTATTAATAAATTCAAGTTTAGGATCAAAATGTATTAATAAATTCAAGTTTAGGATCAAAATGTATTAATAAATTCAAGTTTAGGATCAAAATGTATTAATAAATTCAAGTTTAGGATCAAAATGTATTAATAAATTCAAGTTTAGGATCAAAGTGTATTAATAAATTCAAGTTTAGGATCAAAGTGTATTAATAAATTCAAGTTTAGGATCAAAATGTATTAATAAATTCAAGTTTAGGATCAAAATGTATTAATAAATTCAAGTTTAGGATCAAAATGTATTAATAAATTCAAGTTTAGGATCAAAATGTATTAATAAATTCAAGTTTAGGATCAAAATGTATTAATAAATTCAAGTTTAGGATCAAAATGTATTAATAAATTCAAGTTTAGGATCAAAGTGTATTAATAAATTCAAGTTTAGGATCAAAGTGTATTAATAAATTCAAGTTTAGGATCAAAATGTATTAATAAATTCAAGTTTAGGATCAAAATGTATTAATAAATTCAAGTTTAGGATCAAAATGTATTAATAAATTCAAGTTTAGGATCAAAATGTATTAATAAATTCAAGTTTAGGATCAAAATGTATTAATAAATTCAAGTTTAGGATCAAAATGTATTAATAAATTCAAGTTTAGGATCAAAATGTATTAATAAATTCAAGTTTAGGATCAAAATGTATTAATAAATTCAAGTTTAGGATCAAAATGTATTAATAAATTCAAGTTTAGGATCAAAATGTATTAATAAATTCAAGTTTAGGATCAAAATGTATTAATAAATTCAAGTTTAGGATCAAAATGTATTAATAAATTCAAGTTTAGGATCAAAATGTATTAATAAATTCAAGTTTAGGATCAAAATGTATTAATAAATTCAAGTTTAGGATCAAAGTGTATTAATAAATTCAAGTTTAGGATCAAAATGTATTAATAAATTCAAGTTTAGGATCAAAATGTATTAATAAATTCAAGTTTAGGATCAAAATGTATTAATAAATTCAAGTTTAGGATCAAAATGTATTAATAAATTCAAGTTTAGGATCAAAATGTATTAATAAATTCAAGTTTAGGATCAAAATGTATTAATAAATTCAAGTTTAGGATCAAAGTGTATTAATAAATTCAAGTTTAGGATCAAAATGTATTAATAAATTCAAGTTTAGGATCAAAATGTATTAATAAATTCAAGTTTAGGATCAAAATGTATTAATAAATTCAAGTTTAGGATCAAAGTGTATTAATAAATTCAAGTTTAGGATCAAAATGTATTAATAAATTCAAGTTTAGGATCAAAATGTATTAATAAATCTAAGTTTAGGATCAAAATGTATTAATAAATTCAAGTTTAGGATCAAAATGTATTAATAAATTCAAGTTTAGGATCAAAATGTATTAATAAATTCAAGTTTAGGATCAAAATGTATTAATAAATTCAAGTTTAGGATCAAAGTGTATTAATAAATTCAAGTTTAGGATCAAAGTGTATTAATAAATTCAAGTTTAGGATCAAAGTGTATTAATAAATTCAAGTTTAGGATCAAAGTGTATTAATGTTAAGTAAAAGATGAGACTATTTTTCAGTTTGTCAAAAACCTGACTGGCATTCCATCATTCCACAAACCATTGCTATTTTATTCTTTTTCGACGCAGATTGTTTCGAGGTGCTTTTAACTCGTGCGTGTTAGGTATATATGCGCCATAATATTTTGCTAACCCGAAGACAGCTTGTAGTGTTGTAGTGTAGTCAGAGGTTTTAGAGTTGGCATTAGGGTTGGCGTGCCTTTTATCACTTCTGCGCTAGACGAGATTTAGTCTTCTTCCATTTGAGTTTAATAATTTATCCGAGGTACCGTATCTGAGACGTAAAATATTCACATTTTTTTGGATTAAGTTTGGACGCGTATTCTTTTATCATTTCAAAAACTTTTTTCATGTGACCAGAATGTTTAGTTCGATTTTCACTCATCGTTGAGATACGCAATAGCAAAATTTAAATCGGCCAGCATAGTGTCCATAATTTGTTGGGAAAGAGTAGGTGCCATCTTGACCCGAAACGGAAGACGATTAAATTTATTTACGCCCTCATGAGTTTTGCTAATTAACAATTTGTATCTCGGGAAATGAATTTCATGAATCCAATTTGACAAAATACTTTTTGTCCACCATTTGATCTTGCAAAAATGTCATCATGTGCTGCTAAGGAATAGGTTTGTAATTTTAATTAGACAATCATTTTAGTTGGATAAAAAATCGAGGCAAACACGTATTTTCAACGTGACCAAACCAATGAAGTCTCCTGTTCTGCACACATCTCCCTATACTTTCCAAATTAAATCTTCCTCTGAGGTCATCAGACCTAAGTCTGTTTTTAAAACTCTCATTACACATTGATTGTATCATTCTGATATAATTTCTCTGCATGCAACACATGTCCTCGACCCTTATTGGCCAAGTTTCACTTTCATACATAATCAAACTTCACGCCTGATAGACTTTTCCCTTGGTCGACAGTTGTCACACTCTGCTGGTTAGTGATATAGAAGTTCTCTGAACATACTCCAGTCCAGAGAAAAGCAATGTCTTCAATGAATTATCTACCAAAAGGATTGATATGCGCCCTCACATCTCTGAAAAAGTATTTTTTAGCTGCAATTTAAATGCTATTTATTAGTAATAAATAAAAGAATGTATTTGTTTAGTAACTAAATTCACTGCTGATGACAAAGATCGCAGTCATCTGAAAAATGTTCCTTATCGGATAAAATATTTTCTGAAAAAAATTGAAGCAGATTGTTCCTATCATCATGGACAAACTGTAAAGAAAAGAAAACGGCTATTCAGGATGAAATATTGATTTTGTAGGATGGAATGTATCGATGGCAAACTTCGAAAATCCGACTGACTGACTGTCTGTCTGTCTGTCATGCTTAAGTTTGAAATGGCATTTTCATCGGTGAATGTGTGGACACATTTGAAGAACAAGCCTGATTTTTTTTTTTTTTTCTGTACTACCCTGTTAATAATCCTTGTAAAATTTAAGTGTTTCAAAGAAAAAGACATTTAATGCCAAATGCAATTATCTCTGACATTGCCCACCAAAATTTTGAAAAGAAAGAAAGAAAGAAGAGAAAAAAGTCTTTGGTGTCAAAGTTTTTGATGACATTCACATGGTTAATCTTTTCTTTGAATCACCTCATCTGTTATTTGGTACATGAAGAAAAGCTTTTCATACGTGAAGTCACTGACAGAAAGAGTTGGCTTAACGCCCAGGGTTTCTACAATCTGACCCAGACTTGGTGTGCACAACCGAGAAAGGAGGAGGGAACTCTCCCATGACTTTGTGCTCGGCTTATTATGCTTATTACCATTCTGACTAAATGATCACTTAGAGTAATAGAGGGAGGGGGGGGGTACTATCTCCTCCACTATCATCCCTTGTCCCAGTTCAATCTTTCATGTTGCCATAAAGATGTGACACTTGTGCCACTCACCAGACCCTTCCCTGTTGGACAAAAATGGACAGCCGAGATGCACATCTGCATATTAATCAATGAAAATCCTTTTGCAAACATAATTTTGCGTAGCCACAATATACGAGGCCTGTCTAAAAAGTATCCGACCTTAGGTCAGAAAGAATATTTCAAATATGTGACGGGGTCGGGACTCTAATCCCCTTCAAAGTAGGCCCTTTGTGCTTGCACACACTTAGCCAACCGATCCATCCACTGCCGGAAACACCTCTGGAAGTCTTCTTTTGGAATGGTGTTCAACTCCGTCGTCGCGTTAAATTCAGCAGGTGTTTTGAGAAGATGCGATGGGTCTAAAACAAATTAAGGAGTGGTTCAACCGATTCAAAAATGGCCGCACATTAGCGGAGAGTGGCCAGCGTTCTGGCAGGTCCCAAACTGCTCAGAGTGCAGCTGTTATTGAGAGGGTTCGAAAAAAGAGATAATATGGAATGCGACGACGGAGATAAACACCATTCCAAAAGAAGACTTCCAGACGTGTTTCCGGCAGCGGATGGATCGGTGGGATAAGTGTGTGTGTGTGCAAGCACAAGGGGCCTATTTTGAAGAGGATTAGGGTCCCAACCCCGTTAAGTATTTGAAATATTTTTTCTGACGTAAGGTCGGATACGTTTTAGATAGGCCTCGTATAATGAACTACTTTGTCGGAAAGTGAATGTTGTTTGTGAGTTAGAAAGTCCTCAGAAAAGGGCATTCCGCTGCTCAGTTTGTGGCAAGGAAGTCAGGTGCAGCTCAATTTTTTTGTGGTACTTGTGAACATCGGGATTACAGGTAGGTTTAGAGATGATAAGCGGTTCGCGTGCAAGAAATGTAAGACAATGGAGATGGATGAGAACTCAGATGTGGAGAAAGTATATTTGGATGGCGAGGCTATTGAGGTTGTCGAGAAGTTTTGTTACCTTGGAACACAGAGAGAAGTTGATGCTGGTATGATAGTGTGATAGCAAAAGTTAGAAATGGATGGAGTAAGTTCAGGGAACTTCTGCCATTATTAACAAGCAGAGCATTATCACTGTCGATCAAGGAAAGAGTCGATCAGGCATGTGTGCGCAGTTTGATGATGTAGACGTGGAGCCAGTGAGGGTTGAAGATATGCGTTGCATGAAGTGAAATTATATTAGAAAAATATGATGGATGTGTAATGTGAGTCTTAAAGACACGCTTAGACCTGATGATCTCAGAGGAAGATTAGATATTGACAGTATAGATGTATTTGAATGAATTTATTTTTATTTGTCCCCATTTGCGTGATTGTTCCCTAAATCCGAAGCCAGCACATCGATGATAATTTCAAAGACGAAGATTTGTTTGTTTTTTTTAATTTTTATTTTCAAACCTAATATTTGAAGGAGTTAATATTTTTTAAATGTTCTTTTACTGTATGCCTGGGAAAATTATTCTGTACAAGTGCGAAGGTTAATAATTACGAAGACAATCTTCAGGTTACGAGAGCAGGGGGGGGGGGTACCATGAACTTTACGATTCAAGGTTTGTTTAGCACTGCTTCTACGTGTTTCCTTAACTGTGAATTTTCCCTTTTTAAAATGTTACAATATTAACGAACCGTAAATAACGGGCTAAAATAATTGTTGCCGTCGACCGAAGGAATAGTCTGGTAGGAAGATGCGGCACACACTTGAAAATTTGGGAGGAAAACCCAATGCTCCTGAAGGCGTATCCTGTCTCTGCAAAAATAGCCATGCGCAGACAGATTGGCATTCCCCGGGTGGGGGCCACTCAGACAGATTGGCATTCCCCGGGTGGGGGCCACTCAGACAGATTGGCATTCCCCGGGTGGGGGCCACTCAGACAGATTGGCAATAAACCAATCCCCCCCTCTTTAAAAAGGGGAGGTAATGTCTGAAACGTTGCACCTTCTATGACGGAGACAGAAGAAGACCTGGATGCTTGCAAGTCAGGCCCTGGTCTATCGGATTGAGTGTTAAGAACGGACCCCCTGAAAAGTACGGCGCTGGGAATAGTTCTTAATCAAATAGTGACTCGTGTGTATCATCCATCAAAAATGGCGGCGGGTGGGGGGGGGGGGTTATGCTTCGTCAGTGTTTGCACTCGCTATTTATCTAGATATGTTTCTTTTCTTTTTTTTTTACCCTTCTTTTCTTACCGATTGATACGTTTGTTTTTCTTTCTTTGTTTGTTTTTTGTTTAACTTTCCAGTTCGAGAGCTTTCTTTTGTTTCTTATTTCATTTTTTTTTTTTTTTTTTTTTTTTACTTCGCCAATCCACTGATGAATATTAGTGCGAACACTGGTGAAGCATTATCCTCCTCCCTCACTTTTGACGGAGGATATAAACTCTTACATTATCTAAACTTTTCCATAAACATTAGACCTCTCCAATGTTTTTGTTTGTTTGTTTGTTTGTTTGTTTGTATTTATTATTCAATTCCCTCTCTTCCTGAACCGCTTTAAAAAAAAAAAAAGGTGGGGGGCAGAGGGAGGGGGGGCTGCTTTATAAAACTCTGGGGCTGATCTTGATAGAGAAAAGGTGTAGAAATCCCAGTCCCTGATCCTTTAATTTTCCGGGGGAGGAGGGGGTGTGGGGCTTGGAGGTTTATGGTTTGAGACTAAGGTTGGGTTTCGGAGCGAGGGAGGGGGGGGGGGGCTGCTGAAAGAAATTTGACCGAGTTTTCTGCTGTGCATACTGACTTTCTACGCCCAGTTGCTACCTCCTCGTGCCCCTCCTCCCGTCCTTTCTACAATCATCATCATTAACATCAATAACAGCAACCCTAATAATAACTGTGGTTGAACAAAAAAAGAAAAAAAAAAGTGGCCAGTGAGAAAAAAAAAAAAAAAAGAGGTGGAGAAAATAAATTTTTTACTAATAATTTTATTTTATATATTTTATTTTTATTGTATTTTTTTTTCTTTCATGTCTCTAGTCATGTGTATTAAAACTTCCAGCCGACATTTAATTGTCGTTCAAAACGCAATGATTTGTCGGTCTGCGAATGACGACTAAAGTATATTTTGGGGTAAAAAAAAAAACTTATAGTATTGTCAAAATTTTTTTCTTTTTGTTGAAAATGTTGGTGCTTGTACATATAGCAACGAACAAAATTTCCTTTCGAAAAGGAAAAATAATTCGATTTTTTTTTTTACGGGGACTCATAACGAAACGATTTATATTCAATTTTTTTTACAGGAAAACCGTAACACATATGGAGAAGCATTAGAATTTGTAAGAAGATACATTAAGAAACGGTATTAAAATGGAAATAAATTAGATGTATTTAAGTAACTTTAACATCACATAAAATATAAAAATATAAAGTACATATTTGAAAAAAGTTTTACACTGGATACAATTCAACTTTCTGGGAGAGAATACTTTTCATATAAAGTACATATTTATAAAAAATCTAACTTTGTCGTATATCTAGTTAGATATTAAATGTCTTGAAGGTTTAACGTATTGACATCCATTTTTGGAAAATTAAGAAAAGAATTAAGACAGTTTGAATTATCTCCCCTCCCGAAAAATTCAAATTATCTCCCCTTTCGATTCACTCTCCTAGAAATAAGGAAGGAAATTTGGTTCGTTGCCATAATGAACATTTTTTTAGAAGTCATTTCGAACCATAGTGAATCATATTCTATAAAAAAAAATATTTTTTACAACAAAAAATAGTAATTTAAGAAAAAAAAATTTGAACAATTTAAAAAATTTTTCTAAGATTAGCAATTATTTAAACATTTAATAACATATTACAATTTTTACATTGGATATGCTCTCCGGATAGTTACTATCAATGCCGCAAATACGTGCTCGTATAGATAGGTGTGGAACAAGGCTTCACTGGTTCCACGGTGTCGTGTCAACTTTCGTTTACCCAATGTAAAAACTGTAATATATGTTATTAAATGTATTTTTACTTGTTCATATAATTGCTAATTTTAGGAGAACAAAAAATTAAAAATTGTTCGAAAATCTTTCTTTTTTTTTTGTTTTGTTGAAATTTTTATTTTTATTTTTTATGGAATATGATTCACTACGATTCAAAATGTCCTCTCCTGAAAAATATTTGGTGCTTATCCAGTTTAGCGGGTAGTTTCGAAAAATAAAAAAAATAAAAATGAGGAATATCTGTTTGATGTCACGGGCTGAATATATCCTATACTTTAAAAAGCACGTAAATTAATCAAGTAGTTTTTTTTTTTTATCTAAGAAAATTAAATGTTAGCGATTTACGAAGAGAAGTGCAAATATGATAGCCATTTTGGTATAGGATAAATTTAGCTCGTGACAGGTACGTACATCAAACAGATATTCATCAGTTTGTTTTATTTATTTATTTCGAATATATCCGCTAAACTGGATAAGCACCAAATGTTTTTAAAAATATTACTATTTGACAGTGCTATGAGTTTTTTTACCTTAAAATATATTTTAGCCCGAATGAGTAAGGAAATGTGTTCTTTGATACGACAGAGGCGCGTTCAAAGATTCGTGTTTTATTTTCGTTTCTGATCATAAAGGAATCATAATGGTTGAAACCGTCATTTAAGCCATAAGCGACAGTTCAAAGGCTTCAAAATCAACTTCGAAGTCCCACGAAGTAAACGCCGTACTGGCCATGACTATGTGTGTTTGACTAAAAGAACAAGCCACAAAATAATTATGAAAATATTTAAACGGGTCAAAAACTACAAAAGATTCTAACCATAATTTTTTCCTTTTAATTGCGTGCGGGTGGGGTTACATACACCCCCCCTCCCCAACTAACATTTTTTATTATTAATTATTACTTGTTATCTTCAGATTACTACCAATTTAATCAACCACACTTTCCAAATTAAAACTGTTTTTCACCGACTTCTTCAATTTTGTCCTTTATAAGTTTTCTGTAAAATGATCCTCGTGGATTCTCAATGACTTCCTCTAAAACCATTTTGAAAAACTTATTTTTCAATTTTCAGATGGTGGTTCAGTTTCCAATATAAATTTAACATAAAAAGTTATCTTGTGAGATGTTAGAAGTTGGACCGAAATAACATTTAAATTGACATATCAAACTTTGAGGCACTTCTGCAGTTTAGGTGCGGCGCGGATTTATTTGTTTTCATTTCAGAAGAGCTACATTAGTGCCAGCGGCAGACAACTCTATTTTTTTCACTTCTGAATTTTATCCCGTTTAAAGAAACTTTTTTTACAACAACAAAATTGTTTACAACAAAAACAAAAGAGAAAAAATCAAAGTTTAAAATATGTTTATTATATTTATTTTATTACAATTTTTTATATTGTAAATAAAAACTTCGTGTTTTATTTTTTAAAGTGTCCGATTTGTAAAAAGAAAACTCAAAAATATGTTACCCCAAACAAGATGACTGTTTTAATTTAATTTTGAATTTAAAAAAATATTCGTTTAAAAAAAAAAAATGCTGTTGATTTTCACAAATTTTAATTTCTTAAATAAATGTTCTATTGATTAATTTCAATTTCTGAATTTGCATTAGGTCTTATTTCATTATTCCCCAGTTAATTTTGAAAAAAAAAATGTTTTATTTCCCTTGTTGTTAAGAGAAATAAAATAGAGGGTTGTCTGCCGCCTACACTAATGTAGCTCTTCTGAAATAAAAACAAATAAATTGACCCCGTCTCTAAACTGCAGAAGTGCCTCAAAGTTTGATTCTGACTTGCGATTTTTCGGTTGTTATTGCTGTACCACGCTATTAACACGGTAATCACATTAATATTATTTGCGTTAAAAATATTAATATTTGATAGAAGTTAGTTCGCGTAAATAGCGATTCTGAGCCATGTTTGTTTCGCCAGTGACGTATTGTGCGAATAACATCGAAGTTGAGAACAGTAGTCCGAAATAATCCAAATAAATATAGTTGACTCCCTTACGACTATAATTTTATTTCTTTTTCAAAACGAAATTAGAATTAAAATGACTTCACCACATCGGGGGCAACGCCTGCTAGGTAAAGCTAGTTGGGCATCAAGTTAGATGATGTCCAAATGCAGCCCCCTATTGTATACGACTAATTGAATGCAAGTTGTTATTTTGCTCGTAAGTGTAGTTATATGACCATGAAATTAAAAAAAAAAACACTGACCGAGCAAATTTCTTGCGACATATTTTTTAAAAGTGAATTCAAATTTTGTTTCCAGATAAGTTGTCTTGAAATAAAATTCTAATTCACTTAGGTAAGAAATATGTACAATTTAAAACGAAGCCTCGTTTTTATCTAATGTTTAGACGAATAATACCAAGCGAAATTGGCGAGATATTCTGATGGTCCCTATAGCACAATTGAACCAAAAACTTAAACATAGAAGTGACCCTCTCTTTCGCACTCTATCTATCTATCTATCTATCTATCTATCTATCTATCTATCTATCTATCTATCTATCTATCTATCTATCTATCTATCTATCTATCCCCACATCACTCCCTCTCTCTCTTTATATCCCCCTCTCTCTTTATATCTCCGTCTCCTTTCTCTCTCTCTCCTCTTTCTACCCCCTCTCCTCCCCCCCGCTTTCTCTTTCTTTCTCTCCCCTCTCTTTCTCTCCTCTCTCTCTCTTTCTCTCCCCTCTCTCTCTCTCTTTCTCTCCCCTCTCTCTTTCTCTCCCTCTTTCTCTCCCCTCTATCTCTTTTCCTCCCCCCTCTCTCTTTCTTTCCCCCCTCTCTCTTTCTTTCCCCCCTCTCTCTTTCTTTCCATCCCCCTCTCTCTCTTTCTTTCCCTCCCCCTCTCTCTCTTTCTTTCCCTCCCCCTCTCTCTCTTTCTTTCTCTCTCTCTCTTTCTCTCCCCCTCTCTCTTTCTCTCCCCCTCTCTCTTTTTTCTTTCTCTTACTATCTCTCACTGTCTCTCTCCTACCCCCCCCCCCGGAACCGACACGGACAGGATGTAGCCTGTAATAATGTTGTTTAATTGCTATTGCTACAAAAAAAGGGGGAGGGGGGAGGGGAGGACAAGAAAGGTTATTTTTGAAATAGGGAGATTGACTTTTTTTTTTCCTCCAAAAACTCAAAACAAGGTTAGTAGTGGGGCTGGAGATATACACCTCGGACTCACCTCATGCTATTCGTGGCAAGCTTCAGAGTCTGCTTTTAAATTACTCTGAAGAAATGTTTGCAACAATTCTGTTTAAGGTATCTAAAACCCAACATGACCGCCATACATAATTTTACGGAAAATAAAATATTTTGAACGACTTAATTAGATTTTGCATCCCAAAAAAAAACAAACACGATTTTACCCTTTTTCTCAACCGTCGTCCCAGCGTTAAGATTGGATTAATGAATGCCATTTTTAAAAAAATGATTATTATTAACTAGTTGTATCTACCCGGCGTTGCTCGCAATGCAGTGAAATCATTTTAGTTTTTTAGTTTTATTTGTTTGCACAATTCTCATATTCTTCAATTAAAAATATGAGTTGTTCCCCTTGCTGCCCCCCCCCTCCCGGATCATAATCGAAAAATGTTTCCATATTACCAGTTGTCCGGGTGGGACTACATTTTTTTAAAAAATACACTGTAGCGAAGTATGTTATTGTATAACATGGTACAATAAGAACAAGTGAAAATTCAGGATCAAAGTTTGATATGTCAACTTAAATGCTTTTTAGGTCCAACTTTTAAAATCTCGCGAGATGACTTCATAGGTTAGATATTAGAAGATAGATCTTATAAAGGTCATATCTTTTTCGAACTACCAGTCTCAGCCTTCGGGCTGGGATCAAAGTGTAGTACATGTTCTGTCGTCCGTCTGCAAAAGTAATCCTCTAAGGTTGTGTGGCAATTTCTTTTTTTCAATCCAGAGTGCCCCTTTTTTTTTTTGGATCTAGATTTTCCCACCATTCGAAACAGACTGTGTCTAACTCTGCCCTCGTGGGGAGGTAAGTAAATAGGTACTAGTATTAGAAATGTAAACAAAGTGGAAACATTACAGGACGCTGATTGGATAACGAGACATTTCAAAGTTTCGCTCTTTCTCTGAATGCTCAGAGACATTTAGAAATATTAAAGAGTTGTTGAATCGAGATAGTGGAAGGGACGAGAAAAATACGTCGATAACTAAGAGAGATGGGTGACTTGTTCAGTTAATTATAAATTACGGTTAATTAGAACAATTGAAATAAAACTTTTTCAAACATAATTGAATTCCAGAACTAAGGTATATATTTTAGTATGTTTTTTTGTGAACAAAATATGTAAGAAAAAAGAGGCGTAGGGAAACCAACGGTGATTAACTCACATAACCCTAACCCTAAACCCTAACCCTAACCCTAAACCCAAACCCTAACCCTTACCCTAAACCCTAACCGTTAAGACAAGATGATTATTTCCGTATTGACACCGACACATGTAATGGCGAAACATGTGTGATTATGAAACATTTAAGTGAAGAAGACTCATTTAAAAATCACATATTTAGCCATTTTGATATTTGATCGATACGAGCTGGTGCTAGTGTGATTGCAAGAGATGGAAGTGGATGGCGTGAATTCAGGGAAATTTTACCATTACTAACCAGCAGAGCGTTACCACTATGGACCAAGATGATAATACAAAAACTTGGCTGTGTAAAAAAAAAAAAAATTTATTTTTCCTTTTTTTTTTTTTCTTTTTATTAAAATTTTTTTTTTTAATAAAGTTTACACCAAACAAACGCCACTGTAGACGTAAGGGGCTACCGAGAATTAGAATGTACGTTTTGGAGGTCATCCTAAGTTGGGAGCTGTGCAGCGAGATGTCTGTTTACCTTAGTTTTAACTTTCTGTATGTCGGTACAGTCGAGGAAACAGGGCGCAGGGAAGGAGTTCCAGAGGCCGGCAGCACTAGGAAAGAAGCTGTTAGAGTAGAAGGCTCTTCGGCATCTGGGGACCTCCACAGTGAATGGATGAGGTTTAGCTGATTGTCAGGTTAGTCTAGTGTATTTACGTCGAGGGGACACTAAAGCAGCAAGTTCATTGGAGCACATTCCATTGAAGTACTTGTAAAACAGGCACATCTGGATGATATCCATAGCAAATATCTGAAGATTGCAAAAGAAAAACGGAAGTTGGAAAAACACAAAAACTTCAACTCGTGTTCTCGGCTGTCTGATGATCGCTAGAGTGTGAAACCTTGGACGTGGCTTATCAAAACATGTAATTTATCTAAGTACGATAAAGCTCTATCTGAGACGGTATCGAGCACTGTATTTAAATGTAAATCAAAAACTTTGAGCATGTCCCAAAAGCCGATACTCACAGCTATCAGTATGTATGTGTATTCTTAGTAATTGTCATTACTAACCAGCAGAGCGTTACCACTGTCGGCCAATGAAAGAGTCTATTAGGCATGTGTACAAAGTGTGATAATGCATTGAAGTGAAACCTGGCCTGCGAAGGTTGAGGATATGTGTGGCATGGAGAGAAATGACAGGAGAAAGATACAATTGATATGTAATGTGAGTCTTAAAGACAGGCTTAGATCTGATGACCTCGGACAGTGTGTGTGTGCAGAGCAGGAGACTCTGTTAGTATGGTCATGTTGGAAGAATGGATGCGGGTTGTTAGGTTAGTTGATGTAGAACAGTTGAGGTAGCAGAGTTAAGTGGTAGGGGAAGGAAAAGATGAGAGGAAGTGATAAGGATGGACTTGAGAGAAAGAGGGATAGCTAAAGACCTGGCCGGAGATAGGTTAGCCTGGAAGTCAATTTCTAAAAGCTGTCCAAGACATGCCAGTATGTAAAGCAGACGTTAAACTGAATATGATGATGATGATGATGATGATGATCAGCAATTTGAAGATTGTTTTTAACAATTCCAAAAATAACGTCCATAATTCTGTTTTTAATCATCTAATTCTTTATTCTCAAGCAGTCATCGATTATCCATTATTCTACGAAATTAGAGTTACTCAACGTTTGTTTCCCTACGGCGTTTTACCTGTATGCTTAGATGACATATCTTAGTTCTGGGATTGAGTTATGCTTGAAAACAAATTTTAATTGTTCTGATTAGCCGTAAGTTATAATTAACTACACAAGTCACTCATCTATGCATTTTTCTTGCCCCCCCCTCTCACTTTCTGTTGCTATTTACTTGCCTCCCCACGAAGGCAGAGTTAGACACAAGCTCGGTTTTGAGGGTGGAGAAATCCAGCTCCCCAAAAAGGGGTACTCTAGATTGGAACAAAAGTTTAAATTGCCTCGGTCTAGAAGAACTTCCTCTTCACTTTCTGTTAATTCAACCACTCAGCTAATATTTTTTTATGTGTCTGCGCATTTACAGAAAGAGTGACTCTCTCTCCTTCCAGCTAATTTAGATTGTGTGTTCGGAAACACCGTAAACACATATGTAAATTAGATAGCAAAATAATAGGTCGTTTTACTGAAATATTATCCATTAGGGTAAAGAGATTTATTATTTTTAATTATGCAAAAAAAATTTCTTAACAAATACGTCACAATTTATGAATTTTCCAATGAAATCAAGTGAAACAAATAATGGTTAATGGTTGTGACTCACCAGATTACGGGTACGTCTATTATATATATATATATATATATATATATATATATATATTGTGTGTATTTAGGCAGCAAGTTTTCATTTAGGCAAACGTTGTTGAATAGCACGGAGTGTTTCTGCTTTGTGATCTTTTTTTAAATTTTTTCCATCTTCCGAATGGTCAACTTCGTACATCGATCAAACTGGTGTATGAAGTTTCCGTAGTTTTGTTGTTCCATCTTCTTTGCGAGTATATATATATATATAGCACTAGATAAAGTGAAGGAATAAAATAAGGTGCGAATCAAATTTTATTAGAATTCAATGTTCAATCAAAGTACTTTAAAGGCCTTAACTCATCAGTTTTCAAAAAAATTCTTCTCCTCAGAGGAAATTTCCCGCCTGGATAACTTTTTCGTTTTTGGACTACCATTCACCACCTAGATTGTTTTGTTAATCAACCTCTTTGATATCTTTCTTGAAGCTGTTTTAAACTTTATGACTTGAATGAACTGTATAAGTTTAACAAAAAAATATGTTTTGGGCCGATATATTTGATGTTTTATATACTTTTATGTATTTTATATATATTTTTTAATATATTTTTCAAAGTTTAATTTTATTACCTGCAGTAATGTCATTGCGGTAATGGTCCTCTGAGGAGATTTTCTTTGAAAACTCATGAGTTAAGGACTTTAAAGTACTCTGCCTGAACATTGAACTGTAATAAAATTTGATTCGCACCTTATTTTATTCTTTCACTTTATCTAGTGCTATTAATGCTCTATCCAGTATATTGAGCTTCAGTTTTATCCGAATGTTCACTAATTAAAGATATTAGTTGCCTCTTATATCTTTTGTTGGATTAACCTTATATATATATATATATATATATATATATATGAAAAAGGAAAAACCAAAAGATGTTTTTTTTTGTTTGTTTTTTTATGTATTCATCAACGTTTCGTCTTTATTTGTAAGACTTCCTCAGGATGATAATTTTAAGAAAAATGTCATGCAAGTACATCGAAATATTGGGTTGACATGATGGGATGATGAGAAGTAGTAGTAGCCACTACTGGGAGCGCAGGATCAAGGTCCGGGCTGAGGGAAGTCGGTGGCAGAGAGTGAAATGAATGTGGATGGCTGTGAGTGAAAAAGGGGAGGCGTGGGAGTGTTAGTGAATTTGTCTTAGGGTGGAAGAGAGGGGGGGTGCTGAGGTTTTTGAGGGGCTGGGGGGAAAAGGGGGGAAGCTCTCTGTCTTTGGTTTTTCCTTTTTCATTTCCCATTACGTCGGATTACTCTCATCCTTCCTTTCTCATATATATATATATATATATATATATATAAATATTTATAAATAAATATTAAATTATTTATAACCTACAGACGCTAGTGTTTCGAGCTTATTGCTCTCATCAGTGCAGGAAAGTAACAATTTTAGACGGTCGAGAGGTGCAGGCCTGGTTTACAGAGTCAGCCTAGAATCTGCAAGCAGTCGCCATATCCACTTGGCCACCGGAAACTCACGTAATTAAGGGAAATTAAGATCTATATGTACCTAAAAGCGGGCACAGATAGAAGACAAGTCGAGAGTGTACGACGAACGTATCGGAACTTTGCATTAGAACTTTCGACAGTCTATTTTTAACATCCCGAGAGTGCTCAACTTTAATTTCTTAAATTCTTATTATATTTATAAATAAATATTAAATTATTAATAACTAAAGACGCTAGCGTTTCAAGCTTATTGCTCTCATCAGTGCAGGAAAGTAACAATTTCAGACAATTAGAAGGCGCGAGCCTAGTTCAGAGTCAGCGTGGAATCTGCAAACAGTCGCCATATTCACTATTTGTGTAATTTTTTTTATATTTCCCTGCACTCTTAGCTGCAAATGGATTAAAAACCATCAGGTTTTTTTTTTTTTGCCTTTTTTTTAAAGATTTTTTTCTCCAAATATGATTTTTTATTTTTTACTAAGCATATATCCTTTTTATTAAGCATATATCCTATAAGCTATTATCAAAATCCGATTCTCTTAGCAGTGGAAGGTCATCATCTACTTCTCATATATAAAGAAAAGTAAGATTTTCCCCTATTTGCTTGACCGGTATAGCTCCATAAACAGAGCCTGCATAAAGTATTTTTATTCGTATGCGCTTTAGTCTGATTATTGGAATGTGTCTTCATAAGAAAATATTTTAGTTCCTTCAAATTAACCGATTTTTATATTTTATCCGTTCAGCCGTTTTTCTCTTTGCTTTGGACTAATTTCAACGCAGGAATAAGTGTGACTAATTCTCCTGCACACACACACCTCAGTAATAAAACACTGTAAAA
>OY744532.1:109239582-109309582 GCA_963556195.1 Sepiola atlantica | reverse complement strand
ACTTTATCCGAGTCAAAAGTCAAAGGACTTTTAGCTGTTTCCACTGATACTTATTTTATTTTAATGTATACTTAGTATTTTTAGGGGTTTTGGGAGTGGGTGGGTGTGTGGGTGTGGGTGTGTGTTCCCTTGACAAGAAAAGATTTTTTAGCTGTGTCCAAACTAGTGATGGGACGATTAATTGGAATCGGAAATCTCAGAACTTTTTGGGGAATCGAAATCGGACAAATTTTAGGCTAATTTCCGATTCCAAAATTTATTCTTTTAACTTTTTTGCTTTTTTTTTTGTTTTTGTTTAAAACTTACTTTTCCATTGCGGATACTAATGATAAAATGATAAATATTTATCGATTTAAAACTGCCATTAAAACTAAAATCTATAAATCACAAAAACATCGAAATAAATTTATTACTTTCGCCAAGGCAGAAGTTATGTTTTCGGTCGAGTTTATTTGTCATTATTGTTTGTGTACAGCCTAGCGTCCACATCGCTTGACCAATCGTCACCAAACTTGGTCAAAATATCGGTCATAATCTAAATTAGAACTGATTTAATTTTAGGTAAAATATTAGGGTTAGGAAAAAGGTCATCATCCCAGAAAAGGTGAAAGTCATAGTTTTTGTTTATTGTACAGACTCTCGACTTGACCCATATTTTAGCCAATCAAGTCAATCATCTTCTATCACCTGGACGCTTAACTTTACAAAACTATGTTACGGTCGAAATTTTGACGGAATTTCAACTTTCTATTTTTCCAAATTTGATGGATGAATCTGATGCTTTTTGATAAAAGTAACCACCATGTAAAATTATCAACGTTTCCATAGCAAAACTTTGGGAATACTTCATACAACATGGAGAAGTAAGGCCCAGATAAGACTTTGGCTCATCCTTACGTTGTCAGGCAGAGGTATGTAGTCTCACGACTGACTTATGTTCTTGTTTCATTCACGTATTCACTTTACTTATCGACAGTTAAATTCATAGTTTTACTTTATTAGAGATATATTTTGTCTGTAACACCACCTTAATTAAAGTTCTGTCATTACTTTCTAAGCAGTGGATTAAACCGAAACTCCTATTCATTATACCACTACTTAGACTAGTTGAGAGATGAGTAAAAATGAAGTGACTTAAATAAAAAGGAGATGCATGATCAAAAGAAAAGCCTGATACGAGTCATTATGTGCAGATTGTGTGAAAAAGTGATGGACAAACCTTGTGATGTCCACTGAGGTTGGATGTTGTGGATGTTTAGGACTCTTGGTCATTTCCTTCCTCATAAAAATAGGCATCGTTGGTCACAGTTAGAAAAGTGCTTCACATCATCTCCAGACCAGAGTTCAACAGGCATCAAGCTGGATTTAAGCAAAATGTAAGTGAAGTTAAAACGCGCATGACAAATTCCTGTGTTATATTTTCTTATATATCTGCAATAGTTTCGTTGGATAGTAAAACGTTGGATGCCGAGAACAAATACTACACTTTAGTCTAAAAGCAAAGAAAGCATAAAACTATTTTTTTCATTGTCATAATGCCATCCTTACAGTAATTAACTCCTTTTTTTAAGGGGATGGGGATAATCCTCCTAAGCATTATCATTTATTATTTTTAAGGGGGTGGGGATAATCCTCCTAAGCATTATCATTTATGATTTTTAAGGGGGTGGGGATAATCCTCCTAAGCATTATCATTTATGATTTTTACTTACCTACAGTTAAATTAGTTAGGTTCAGTAAAAGTAACTGGCGAGGGAAACATGATAAGTTTTCTTGTTGTTTGCATTTCCTGTCTGCTTCTGTTCTTGAAACAAAATGGTGGATGTATCCCTTTTTCTTCAGATCATGATGATCGTCTTCAAATAACCTGTTCATTCACGTTAACGTTATGGGTAACGTTAATGATATATATATATATATATAATCATATCTATAAGACACTAATTCAGAGTTTTCCAACATTTCAGCTTCGTCCCACTATATTAGGGAACGAAACAGGAGGAGGGTGGGGGGGGGGGCGTCAGTAAAAACCAAGAAAGTAATATGGTGTTATGAGCATAGTGAAAAAGTACATAGTAGTGATCCTCATTCAATCCCGAGCAACGCCAGGTCTTCCTGCTAGTCTAAACATAAAATGAATGCACAATGTTCTGCCAGCTTATTTTAAAGGCCTTTTTTTTTTTTGTAAAAGAAAAAAAGTGTTGTCTTGAAGAAGTAAAAAAAATAAATGAATACTAGCAACCCAAAATAATTTTAAACGAAACTGGGAATTAATTCGAAACAACTTATGTTTGCTTAAATCTAGAAGTTTAATGCCGTTACGTGCGCAAATTAAAGTTTTTACAGGATATTTTTTTCTTCTTCTAAAATCACTGTATTTCTGGAGAGAATAGCATTCTGAAGTGTTTGGTGTGGTGCTAATTAGGTTCCCAAACAGAACACCTGACATTATTAACCACTTTGCCCTAAATATGCCTTGCATTAAAGCCCACATATTTCTTGGCAAAAGGTATCATTTCCGTTTCAGGCTAAGAGACGATTTTATCCCAAAATCTCAGCGAATACCGAGTGAAATGGGCAAGAAAATCCAACGGTGCCTCTAGTAGTAATACAATTAGAATGCATTAAATACACTTTCTTCTTTCATGATACAATAATTATCTGTAGACTCGATGAATAGGGGCTGCCTGGTTATTTACTAAACAAACTTTAAAAGCCGAGACTTTTTTATGTATCCGTCTTATTTGTTCTTAACATGGGTTAAGAAAATTTGGTAATCCTAGTTTGTAAATTAGGATGTAATCTTTAAAAGAATGCAGTTGTATTTACAAGGTTCCGAAAAATGTTTTCAAATGAAGTAAAACATTTTTTTCAAGAAAAAATAATACTGACAGACATCATTGATAATTAAATTATAAAAAAAACAAAAAATTATATAAAAATGTTTTAATTCTTTAAAATTTATTTTTTTTTTTTTTTTTTTTTTTTTTTTTTTTTTTTAATTATATGGTGGGCTTTTGTTCGTTCCCCTAAGTATTGGCAGTGAAAAGTAAATTTGAACATTTTGAAAAGCTTTGTGTGGGGGTAGAAACGAATTAGTAAATTTAAAGATTTTCATGCTCGGACTATAATTTTCTAAATAAACTGTAGCAAAGTATGTTATTATTGTGCCAATAACATGGTACAACAATAACAAATGAAAATTGGCTAGTCAGGATCAAAATTTGATATGTCAGCTTAAATGCTATTCAGGTTCAACTGTAAAAATCTCACAAGATAACTTAATATGTTATAAACCATGTTTAACTATTCTAGCAATAAAAAGTCACCAAAGAAAAAATTCTTTCTGGGAATTTTTTCTTAAGTTCATGCGCACGAAACTTCCCAAAAGTCCCGCCCATTGTTTTTGCAGAAATAATAAAGTGCATCTTAAATACTTGTTCGGCCATTACTTAAGAAACAAATGAATCGACAAAGTATTTAAAGGTGGGTTAGGGTTTAGGGTTAGGTCATTTAAAGGTGGGAGGTGATGGTGGTGAAGGGTTTAGGGTTAGGTCATTTAAAGGTGGGAGGTGATGGTGGTGAAGGGTTTAGGGTTAGGTCATTTAAAGGTGGGAGGTGATGGTGGTGAAGGGTTTAGGGTTAGGTCATTTAAAGGTGGGAGGTGATGGTGGTGAAGGGTTTAGGGTTAGGTCATTTAAAGGTGGGAGGTGATGGTGGTGAAGGGTTTAGGGTTAGGTCATTTAAAGGTGGGAGGTGATTGTGGTGAAGTGGGTAATGATGCAGACTGACGACCTGGGTGTGCTGAGTTCGAATCCAGTCGCTTCCACAATATCACTTTCCAACACCAGAATCAAGCCGATCAACAAAGTTGTACCATCTTGATTCACACGAATTTACTTTACTTTTACTTATGGTTGTTGGTCTTTCTTGTAAGTAGCTGATTCGAGAAAGAATTGTGGAAAACCAATGCCAACAACAGGATCGACTCAGTCAAAAACGCCATACAATGATGATTCATACGAATTGACGCTTACATAAGTCTCTCCGATGGGCACATAATTTATTCGACTATCTTCGAGTCAATGACTTTCTCTCTCATGCGCATGCAATCTCTCTCGCGCTATCTCTCTCGCGCTATCTCTCTCTCTCTTTCGCTCTCTCTCCCCCTCCCCTCACTCTCCCCCCCTCCCCTCACTCTCTCCTCCTCCCTCTCTCCCTCTCGCTCTCTCTCTCTCTAACTGACTTGGTAAAGTACCACCATTCCTGATGCTGTCAATATAAACACTAATGTTATTTCGAAGATTTCCTTCTTTGAGACTAGTTGCTCTACCAAGGCATGACACTCCTGTATATAGCTGGGAAGGGGAAACATGCAGTTAGTGATTACACAGTGTTAATTGTAACAATTTTATTTGAAAAAGTTCAGTCTTTTCGTTTTTTTTAAACATTTTTTTTTTATTAAACAAATTTGGGCCATTTTTAACATTGTGACCTGCGCTAACTTTGACCCTAACCCCCACTCTGACCCTAACCCTAACAACGGGGTCAAAGTTAGCGCGGGTCCAAATGTAAAAAAGCACCCAAATTTGAAACAAGGAGTTGTGTGTGTGCCAACAGGAAGACATGATTCGATTTTGTCCTGGATTGAATTCAGAAAAGGAAGCACTGTTCTTTTGGACCCAGCCCATAATATTGTATTACCTTTCTATTCAAATTGTTTTACATTTTATCAATTTAATTTTTGAGGTGGGGCTCAGTATGTACTCAGCGTTGATTGGGTGAGAAGAGGTGCAAGTTCAGTGACAGTAATTGAAATAAATTTCGGTCAATTTATAGCCTCTAATCTCCAAGACACACCCAACGCCCCCTCTCTCCATGCTGTACTCCTGCTCCAAGCTCTGAAGTCTTATTTATATTTATATTCTTTATTTTTAATTCCTATAGTTTTCAAGTTATAAATAAAATAAGTTAAAACGTTGTATTTCCTATCTCATAGAATTGAGCATTTTTACAAAACAACATTTTAAATAAATATGATTTCATTGTTTTTTTTTTGTTTGTTTTTTACTGTAATATTTCTAAATCATTTCAACCAACTTGTTAACCTTGTCTAGCCGTACAATTGCTACAGTGGAAATGGGAGGAAAGACAAATAGTGTTAATGTAGAAATTGCGAATAACCAGTTGTTTTTGTTTTTTTAATTATTATTTATTTTTATTTCTTTCCATGTAATAAAACTCTTAATTTTTTTTCAATAATTATAGCCTATTTATTGAAAGCCGATGATGAAAACTGTATTGTGGAGTCGGTAGGTCAAACTTTCGACTCCTGAAATTTGAAACGATCTGGCGGACTCCTAAACAATGAATTTGCTCCAACCTCGATTCCACAGTCTTGTATCACTCGTGAGTCGAGCTCTCTAGTAAGGAAATAAATGGTTGCCACTTTGCGTAAAACATAGCTCTTCATAAAAGAATTGAGCGCTCTCAGCAGTCAATAATGTAAATGTATAATAAGCATTATAATTTCTCTTACTTTGTATTGAGGATAATCGCATAGGGGGTGGTAAGAGTCCTGACTGTTGACCGAGTGGTCGGGTTTCACATTGAAATGGGTGTGTGTGTGTGTCACTGGTGCAGTGGTAACAGGGGCTGACTTTAAGCTTGTTGTGTTTGCCTTCTGTCCGGTTATCACATCACTTTCACTCAACTATGGACGCAATAGTAGGGTAGATCATACTCTCAAGCCTTGGTAGAGCAGTTTAGAAGGATACCTCTGAAAGAACACCTATAACCAGCCGTCACTTACTTGATGTAGACATTGAGTCTTGTTCTGCACAATTCACTTCTAAAACAAATTCATGTGTGCAGGTTGTCAGATAATTGGTCTGTCAACTTTGTGATCAAGAGATTGACTTATCTAACATATAAAATTATCTTGTCTGGTTGTCGAATTTTAAAATAGTATTTTAGCTAACAAAACAAACTTTCCTTCTGACTATCCAATTTTCATTTGTTATTGTTATACTGTTTTTTTTTTGTTTTTTTTTACATCAAAGGTCATCGCTTATCATGGCCCAAAGGCCACTCGAGGATAATGGTTAATGAGTTTGACTGGTGGATGGTGAGATAACATCGCATTCACCAGCACGATGGTTGTAGCAGAGCGCAGAAACTGATTATTTACGGGGACAGTTCAACAAGTTTACATTGGATTTGAAAACGACCATATTGTAGTCGGCAGGGAAGCAGGCTTGCGGCACAGTGTTCCACAGACGCGCAGTTCTAGGAAAGAAACTCTGCCCATGAAAGTTTTGTTTCGTCTTAGACACGCAGAGGGAGAAAAGGAAATCATTGACGGTGGTAGTAGCTAGGCGGGTTTTTATTGTGAATGTTTTACGATGGGGAGGACCATAGATTTGAGCTCAGTCGAGCACCTGCCATGAAAATAACGGTAGAGCAAAGAAAGACTAGCAACATCTCTTCTGTGAGAGAGTGACTGTAGGGAAGAGAAGAGGACATCCCCCACGAGATTTCGAAGTCGGTTTTGGACTGTGCCAGGCAAGAAAGGGGTTCTCTGAGCGGCACCTCCCCATATGTGGCAGCAGTACTCCATCTGAGGACGTATTTGACTCTTGAACAGGTAGAGGATGGCGTCGGGCGTGAGATACCTTCTGGAGCGGTAGAATGATCCAACCATTTTTCCAGTGGTCTTAGTAACATATTTGATGTAAGTCTTCCCTTTCAAGTCTAAAAGAGAAGGTGAGCCCCAGGAGCTTATCAAAGCAGTGGGCTTCCACAAGGGGAGAGCCGTTCATTTCAACTTGAGGGAAATGAGGATCCAAGCGTTGGTGGTGAAAGGAGGGGAGCTTCGTCTTTGACGCATTAAAAATAACCCGCACCTTTTCCCCCCATTGCACCACTTGCCTCAGGTCGGAAGAGAGAGAGAGAGAGCCAGAAAGAACCTGATCATTAATGCTCTTCAAGCTGTTTCCATAGATGGTTGTATCATCAGCATAAATGTCGATGAATGATCTTAGGATGTGGATTGGGAGATCATTTATGAAGATCAGGAAGAGGGTTGGGCCCAGAATAGAACCCTGCGGCACGCCGACGTTGATACTGTGTGCTTCAGATTTCTGTCCATCAACGACTACTTTTATAAATCTATCAGAGATAAAGGATTTGATGGTTGAGAATACATTTCCAGATATTCCATCGCTAGAAATCTTGTAAAGTAGACCTTTATGACAAACCTTATCAAGGGCCATTGCTCTAGAAACGAATCCCCCGTCAATAGATTCAATGACCCGGTGTGATATTACAGTCAGCACATCAGCTGTTGATCTTGCAGGATGAAAGCCATATTGCTTGTCGCTGAGCAGGCTGTTTTTGCTAAGGTGATTAACAACTTCTTGGTTTATCACAGATTCAAGCAACTTACTTATGATGCACAGGAGACTGATTGGTCTGTATTGAGATGCAGAGGACCGATCACCAGTATTTTTAAATATTGGAAAGGATGATGAGGTTTTCCAAAGTGTTGGGAAGCACTTCTCCTTTAAGCAACGATTGAACAGCTTTGTAAGAAAAGGAGCTAGTTCAGGTTGCAGTTTTTTAATCACGATGATTAGGATGTTGTCAGGAACAGTTGCTTTACTAGCATCAAGGTTTTGGATAAGTTTGACAACATCCCGGACAGATATGTGGATGTCGCTCAGGGTGTTTTAAAGTCAGGAGGTAGGCGGCCCTGATCGCAAAGGGTGGAATTTAATGAAAAGTTCTTTGCAAAAAGATTAGCTTTATCAGACACTGAGGAAACCACCTCTGGTCCATTGATGATGGTTTTAATAGAGGATACGCTTTTGTTCCGGACCCTGTTTGTAATACGCCAGAACTCGTGGGGACCAAGCTTCTGTTCGGCCACTCTGGACTTTTTTGCGTTGTTTGTAACCCTTTTGCAGCTTTGGTTTCAATTTGTTGAAAGCTATTGACATATAATGATTTCAGTGAGTGATGACAGCGACACATTCAGGTGTGTACCACGACTAGGAGTTTGGTTCTTGTTGGGATATCTTGGGGGGTATGAAGTTCACAATACCAGCTATTAGCCAATCAGTTAAATCGGATGTGATACAGGACTCATTCTTTTTAAACATAGAATGTAGGAGAATTTCTGATATGAAGGATCTAAAACTGTCCCAGTCGGCCATCAGGTATCGATACACTGTGCAATGGAGAGGGACTTCAGAGGACTTGTTTCACTTTGTTTTGATCTTGATTGAGACTACCGCGTGATCGGAAGATCTCAGTGGAGACCGGACAGAGGATGAGCATAGTTCAAGACAAGTTGTTAAGAAAAGATCAAAAATGTCCGTCAACATCAGGAACGCGGGTGGGTTTGTCAACAATCTGTGTTAGACCATAAGCATGGGAAAAATCGAGACAAAACCGCCCTTTGTCGTCAGTCTTGTTTGAATGAACTAGGCATTCAACATTGTGGTTATTAAAGTAACCACAGATATGGATGCTAGCAAAAGGTTGAGCAAACAGGATCTTGTCAATTTTGTCGGAAATCTGCTCAATGACAGTAACCCCATCGGAGAGGGGACGATAGAGAGAAAAGATGAAAGTGGTTCTGTGCGTAAGAGCAACATATAGGGCGAATTATGGTCTTCGTAGGAAGTGCCCCTACCACAAGGAAAACCATCCTTGATGTAAGCAAAGATTCCATCACCATGGTGATCATGGGGGTCGGGTTCAGAGTGACAAGCCCATACCAGTTTCGCATAGGAACAACAGGTCAGGTTTGGTGTCCTGTAAATATATTTCAACCTCCGGAAGGTTGGGACGTAGACCCCTGATGTTGGAAAAGGAGACGTGATAGTAGGGATCTATGTTGGGAGTTGGTGATCTCGGTTTTATTTGTTGGGAGATTTTTTCTGTTGGGAATGGAAGATTTGTGGAGGAGGTCAACATATTAGTTTAGATCAGAACACAGAGCGAGTAAAAGATGTCCATTGGCAATAACAGATTAGCTACAATTTATCGAAACAAATTACTCTCCACCGTTCTTCTCTATCTATAATTTTTACTTCGTCCCATAAGGGTAGATGGTTTCCCTTTTCCTTCCATATGTGGTCAGTCATACCCGACGACTCAAAGAAGCAGCACATATATATATTTCATAATGATCTGGCTTCCCTAACTTTTGGTAGAATTTGAGAAACTAGAAACGGGTATTTCATGGTTAGCTGATCTAAAGAAAAGATGCGTGTGTGTGTCCTGCTAAAACCTATAATAAAAATAAAAATAAACAGTAATACATTGTATTCATTGATTTTGAGTTACAAGGGACCTTATTACGGGGAGGGGTTAGGAAAAATAATCGTATTGGTAAGTGTTCGAAAAACGATACTGAAACTAGGTCAAATGATTACTTTTCATTTCTTTCTTTTGAATCTTTTTTGGAATCATTTGCAAAAAAGATTTGCGCAGGGAAGGGGTTATTTAAAAGAAATAATGTGACTGAAGAACTTTTAAAAAGAAAGATTTTATACACGCTTTTTAAAACAGTTCTATTTTCTTATTCGGGATTCCGGGCAATGCCACGTAGTCCTGCTAATATTAAAGAACTAAAAAAAATGCCTGGACAGCCCCATCGGCATTCCCCGGTATGGGGGCGCCCCAGGCGATTAGCAATAAACTAATCCCTTCTCAAAGAGAGAAGGTAACGCCTGGGAGGGTGGACCTCCTAGAACTGAACAGAACCATACCTCAGTCCGACATGAAAAAGACCACCTAATTCAAATGGACTAGACTATGTTGGGCTGATTGTCGAGGACGTGTCCTCGACTTGGTATGAAAAAGACCCTAACCTTAAGGTTAAAGACCCCCCCCCCCTCGGCTCTTATTTGATGTAGAAATGGATTTTTATTTTAATCCATTTAGGGTGGAGGGAATGATGATGGTGATGATGATTTTTAACATTTTCTGTTGTAGTGATCATATTATTATCATTGTTATTATTATTAGTAGTATTATTATTATTATTATTATTATTATTATTATTATTATTAAAATAAACTTCTTTGTAAACCATTGAAAACTTATTCGTAAATGAAATAATTTATTAAATACTCTGAAGTTTTGTTATTTATGTGGCATGAATGTACAGTTGAAACAACCAATGAAAATTGAGCATCTATATCGGCTGAGAATTAATAGCCAATAGGAAGCAAGTTTACAAACGCACCTAAATAGCGGAAAAGAAATTATAATTATAAACTTACAACCCGCACACACACGCACACACACACACACATAAAAGTATATATTACGAGTGACTAAAAGTAGCCAGTGTCCTCTTTCCGTCTAAGTTAACGCCCACTATCCTATTTTTTTTTTTTCATGTTAAAAAAGTTTGTATTACTTAATAAAAGAATGTCAGTTTCTTTCTTAACAAGTTTTTCACACCGAAATGCATCAAAATGTTTTGTCAACAAAATAAAAATGTAAAAAATATATATATTTTTTAATGCTCCCCCCCAAAAAATTTAATGTGAAAATCTGGTTCGATTGTACTATAGAGACTGTTAGAATAAATAGCTCACCCATTTCGCTTAGTAATTCCTTAGAGGTTGGATCAAATCTATTCTTAGTCTGAAGTGGTTAATTTGTGCCCTGAAAATTCTGATATTTACTTTTTAACTTCTATAAAATAAACATGTTTCCCCGTCGAGGTCATTTTTTTTTTCTTTCCGATAAATAGTTATTCTTAAATCATCGACTAGTATGTTTAAACCTCTTAATTTTTTATTTTAATTAAATTCGTTAAATTCCTTATCAAAGGTGTGTGTGTGTGTCAAAAAAGTTTGTTTTCTGTGTGTAATGCAAAAAATATATATTTTGGTGCAAAAAAAAACGCAATGGCCGCCAGCGATTAAAATGTTGTATTAAAGTCAAATTCCTTATTTACTTGCCTTCCAACGACTGCAGAGTTAAACACAAGGTTTATTTTTAATGTGAGAAAAATCCAGCTCCCCAAAAAGAGGTACTCTGGGTTGGGATAAAAATGAAAAATGCCTCAGTCTAGAAGCTGTTTTCCTTCGCCGACCGAGGACAGAAGAGATGAAGTGTTATCTCCAAACAGATACTACACTCCTAGCAAAAAGGCCGAGGTTGTGTTTCATTTTTGATGAGTGGGATTTTTTTCAAATCAAAAACTAACCTTGTGTCTAACTTTACGCTCGTCGGAAAGCAGCTAAATAGGGCCTTTAAAAATTGAATTAGAATTTTATTTCAGGACAAGAAATACAATTGAAGACCAACCAATTTAATTTAAAATGTAGGTGAAAATCAAGCGAAACAGGGGAGATATGCGGCACTTGTGCAGTTTAGTAAACAGCGGCAGATAATCAACGGAAAGTAACGACCAATGGATTAAAGACGTTTGAATAAATTTATTTATTTAATAAAATATAGTTTCTGAAAGAAAAATATTTTAATAAAATAACGTTTATTTTCAATAAAGTAACATTTTGGCCAAAACAGGGTAGTAAAATAATATTACAATAAATAAATAAATAAACTTATTAAAATGTCTTAATCTATTGAGCGTTACTTTCCGTTGATTATCTGCCGCTGTTTACTAAACTGCACAAGTGCCAGATATTCGAACGGGCCCTATAGTACAATTGAAGCGAAAGTGTAATCATATTCTGTTTAGGAAAGTTTAAAAGTTGTAAGCATTACTTTAGTCTTGGTTTAAGTAATATATATATATATATATATATATATATATATATATATATATATATATATGTTTATTTTCAGTCTAGCTTTAGCCAGAACGAAATAGAAATACTAGTTTTGAAAAGTTGTTATCAGCAGCCGAAGTTTCGTGTTGGAGTGGGCGCCCATGCGGCCCAGCGCCTCTCGTCGTTTCATTCCTATGGGGTCGTCCTCCTCTACTCCGTGAATGTTGCAGTTATATCTCTTTATTTAGGCCAGGCAGATGCAATCTCTCTCTCTCTCTCTCTCTCTCTCTCTCTCTCTCTCTCTCTCTCTCTCTCTCTCTCTCTCTCTCTCTCTCTCTATATATATATATATATATATATATATATATATATATATATATATATATATCTACCCGTTAAAAATGCAGAATCACACACACACACACACGCGCACACTTTTTAAATTGAACTTTCGAACCACGACTGCCATCACTGACAGGAAGTGAGCACAGGAATGAAATGATTCGGTCGATCCTCTTCTAACTTTTCTTCTTTCATTATTACTTTTTTTTAAACAACCAGTTTGTCTTCCCTAACTCGCTTCCTGTTTTGAAGCCGACAGTGAATGAGCGAGTCCCCTGATTTGGGGTCCATTTTGGGGTTAGGGCCTTTGATTTGGGGGTCCATTTTGGGGTTAGGGCCTTTGATTTGGGGGTCCATTTTGGGGTTAGGGCCTTTGATTTGGGGTCCATTTTGGTGTTGGGGCTTATGATTTTGGGTTGTGACCTTTATGAAATAAATAATAACACTAATATGTTGTCATGGATCGAGCTCCTGTCAAGGCTGGCTATGATGGTAACAGCCTTTTACCCTGATTGGCCTTCTTGTATTGTCAATGTCAAGATTGACAATGGAAACAAGTTTGTTTTTTCTGCTTCTGCACATATGATATAGTAATGGGGGAGTGGTTGATTCAAATTATCACCTATTTCTCTTCGTAGTTGGCTCCTGCCAAGATTGACTTTGAAGCTAAAATATGTTTGCCAACATATACGACATGTTCCCTAACCAATGTTTGCCAACATATACGACATGTTCCCTAACCCCAACCAATGTTTGCCAACATATACGACATGTTCCCTAACCCCAACCAATTTTTGCCAACATATACGACATGTTCCCTAACCCTAACCAATTTTTGCCAACATATACGACATGTTCCCTAACCCCAACCAATTTTTGCCAACATATACGACATGTTCCCTAACCCCAACCAATTTTTGCCAACATATACGACATGTTCCCTAACCCCAACCAATTTTTGCCAACATATACGACATGTTCCCTAACCCCAACCAATTTTTGCCAACATATACGACATGTTCCCTAACCCCAACCAATTTTTGCCAACATATACGACATGTTCCCTAACCCCAACCAATTTTAGCCAACATATACGACATGTTCCCTAACCCCAACCAATTTTAGCCAACATATACGACATGTTCCCTAACCCCAACCAATTTTAGCCAACATATACGACATGTTCCCTAACCCCAACCAATTTTAGCCAACATATACGACATGTTCCCTAACCCCAACCAATTTTAGCCAACATATACGACATGTTCCCTAACCCCAACCAATTTTTGCCAACATATACGACATGTTCCCTAACCCCAACCAATTTTTGCCAACATATACGACATGTTCCCTAACCCCAACCAATGTTTGCCAACATATACGACATGTTCCCTAACCCCAACCAATTTTTGCCAACATATACGACATGTTCCCTAACCCCAACCAATTTTTGCCAACATATACGACATGTTCCCTAACCCCAACAAATTTTTGCCAACATATACGACATGTTCCCTAACCCCAACCAATTTTTGCCAACATATACGACATGTTCCCTAACCCCAACCAATTTTAGCCAACATATACGACATGTTCCCTAACCCCAACCAATTTTTGCCAACATATACGACATGTTCTCCAACCTCTCAAATCGTGTTATTTAATATTTCTGCACAAAATCGTAAGAACTATGAAGCTAAAAACAATCGACTGGTGATTAATTAAGATAGTCGTGATTACAAACGCTTTTTTAAGTAGCAGCGGGATTCTTTTATATCCAACTTGCGTAGAAAACTGAACACGCCACTAAAAATTGAACTAGTCTTTTTTTTTGTTTTTGTTTAATAAAATTTTTTTTAAAAAGTTAGTTTTGCCCCAAACAAGGCAAATTTCCACTGTAGACGTAAGAGGCTACTGAGAATTACGGTAAAAGTTTAGGGGGTCATCCTAAATCGAGAGCTGCGCAGCGAGATGTTTGTTCACATTATTTTTAAATTTTTGCACGTCGATACAGTTGTGAAAACAAGGAGCCGGGAGGGAGTCCCAAAGGCCGGCAACACGAGGAAAGAAGCTATTGAAGTAGAAGGCTCTCATGCATCTGGGGACTTCTAATAGATGGGATTTAGCTGATTGTCGGGTTGGTCGAGTGTATTTACGTTGAGGGGGCAGCAGAGCAGCAAGTTCATTGGAGCACATTCCATTGAAGTACTTGTAAAACAAGCACAAGGATGCATCTGACATGTGAAGTTATGCTGTGAGATTTTTAAAGTTGGGCCTAAATAGCATTTAAGCTGACATATCAAACTTTGCTTCTGACTTTAGCCAATTTTCATTTGTTATTGTTGTACCATGTTATTGGTACTATAATGACATCTTTTGAGACAGTTAATTTAAAAATTGATGAAGTCTCAGACAATGGGTAATATGAAAACCTCTTTCAATTATGACCGCAAATCAAAATCAGAAAAAAACCTACAACTCATATCTAGACTACATGTTTTGGGGGGGGGGGGGGGGGGGGCATGGGTCGGCACAAATGTAGTGATTCCAACTTTTTTATCGTCCCTGATAGTAAGAGGAATGCTACTGTGTCATATATAATTGTCTTTAAATGAAAGGAAAACGGTACCCATGAAAATGACAGTATCTATTTATAAAAGAGGAAATTTGTCAGATGTAAACATGATTATGACGGCACCAAATGGTATCCAAACCCCTAACCCAAATTTTATTTTCGTTATATCCCAAAACTTTTAATACGGGCAAATAAATCTTTGCAAAACATAAACAATGGTACACATTAATTTTGGTAGCTAAATTAGCCACCAAATTATGACTATTCAAAGTTTGTTGGAAATTAGAAAATTTGCCGTCTGGTTTTCTATTGGTCCAAAAGCTAATGATTACAGTGTATAACTAAAAATGCAGGCTTTGAACAGGTAAAAAAAAAATGTCATCTTATGGTAAATCAAAATTAATCATAATGGAAGCAATAATTATTAGCCGAAACGTTGAACAAAATCTCATTACCCCCTCAAAAACCCCTACAAAATTGACACAGAAGTGCAACTTTGACTTCATATAAGATTCATTTCAACAGCTAACATATTGAATTTTCTTAATATGATTCATAGCACATTAGAGATCAAGCTTGATTTTACTTTTAATGGTAAATCAATAAAGAACCCTCATTTGGACCTTGTAAAACAGATGGAAACAATTTGAAAATAGGGCAAAAATTCTTTTAGTGTTTCATTCACTAAAGTTTTCAACTTGGATTATTTTTGTGAAGGACAATTAAAACACTGTATTAAGTCCACCGTATTGATGGGTGTATCCTTTTCTTTAAGATGGAATTATTTTTATATGCATAGAGATATACAATATCACACATAAAATTTGAAAAATACCCTTTTTTTTGTTCACATAAAATATAAATTCCCCGACACTGAAAATAGTAACCTAACATCACGTAGCCTGTACAAACAAACCAAAAAACTATTAATGATGACACAAGAGAAAGAAAAAACTATTAATGATGACACAAGAGAAAGAATTTCACATTTATAAAGAAAAAGTTCGATTTTGTTTACATCCAAATTTTATCAAAATAATCCTCAAAAATAAACGTGATATCGCAAGTTGAAATTGAAGGCAATTTCACTATATTTACGCGTTTTCTCACTCGAAACTCTAGGCTGGTTTGTGATACCTTATTTAAGGTAGTGAACTTCTAGTTTTTCATATGGAATCTAATGTTTAAAAAATCTAATATAAAATCTCACAAGATAACTTTATAAAAGTCGGACCTAAATAGCATTTAAGCTGCCATGTCAAACTTTGATTCGGACTAGCCAATTTTCATTTGTTATTGTTGTGCCATGTTATTGGAACTATAATAATGTACTTTGCTGCAGATTATTTTTTAAAATGATGTAGTCCCGCATGGACAACTACGGAAACATTTTTCAATTATGAGTGAAAAATAAAAAATCATCAAGGAGAATAACTCATATTTTTAATTGAAGAATATCAAAAGAGTGTTCTCACAAGTAATATTTTATTTCTGTAAAGGTTTAAAAAAACAAATAAAACCTAAAATGACTTCACTGTATCCCGGACAATGCCGAGTAGGGACAGCTAGTTATATGCACCTTTTCGAACTTGGCAACCTACCTAGTCTGAAATAAAAGGAATTCTTTTTTTTTTTTTTCTATTTTCTTATTTCTGTTTTCGTTAGCATAAGGACGGGGCATTCTTCCAAATGCCAGACTATCACCTGCTATTTAGAGGCTCCAACCGAGTGCTCTTTTAAGGATTTTGGCCGTTCCCTTAAGTGCAATTATTTGGATTTCTTTTGCACTTGGTTTTCCAAGAATATTTTCCAGATACTTTTTTAAAATTTTCTTCATGAGGCCTTTAGCTCCTATTATAACTGGGATAATGTTGATGTATTTCAGGTTCCAGTTTCTCTTCATATCATACATTAGGCCTTGGTATTTTGTCACCTTCTCCCTCTCTGCTCTGTTTAAGCCACTGTCATTTGGAACACTCACCTCAATCAGTGTTGCCTCTCTTTCTGCCTTATTTAATATGACTATGTCCGGTTTTACTGCTGCATTTTCCAGGTAGGTAGATGTAGGAACCACATAATCATAATGTATAGTGTACTGAATGCGTGCCACCGCAGACACCTCCGTTACATCACAGGTCACTGCTGGCCAAGAAAACTTATCAGCATCAAGGCACTATACGAGCTGTGCAACGAAAGACCCCTCTTCACAAAGGTTGCTGAACAAAGATGGTCTGTTAGGCCATGTCCTACGAATGGACCCTGACACTCCCGCACAGAGGGCACTAGACTTTGCCGTTACTGGCTCGCAAGCCTACCAACCGCGATTACGTGCTGACCTCAAGCAGGCGAGACTAGGACCACTACGTACAGCGAAACAACTTCATTGCCTACGACAACTTGCACATGACAAGGCCAGATGGCCTGGGACTAGCATGGAAGACTGATTGCAGCTACGGATGTCATTTGACTACCGTAGCCACAGAACACAGTTTTTAATAATAATAATAAATAAATACTTATCGTTTCCCACAGTCCTCTCTGGTGGATGTTCCCAATGCCACATCAGGACAATATTAAGTTGAAGTCTAAACCCCAAAATTCATACTCGAATTTTCCGCATGGACACGGGGTCTAATGATTAATAATCAATTCTAAGGAAGTTTGCTGGAGCGATATACGTAAGAATAAAATTAACACTTCTATTCGAGCACGGCTGATGGAATGAGAACAATCTACCCCCTGGATTAAATGGTTCAGTTAGAAATTCTGTCAAGTTTGAAATAAAAATTACCAAGTCTAAAGTCTGACTTGAAGGTTCCCAAGTTTGTAAATATTTATCTGAAGAAGGTTGGGCGTTAAAGTGGCGGAAACTTTTAGAAAATAACAACCAAGATGAGAATAATAATCTTCATCTCAAAAAAATTTCTGTAACCGTTTTTTTTCTTTCTTTCTTCTTTTTTTGGTCCCCCGATTTATAAAATTGGGAGACCTATGTTTTGAGGCATTTCCGTCCGTGTGTGTGTGTCCGTCCGGATTTTTCTCCGCAACCATCCATTGAATTTCTCTGAAATTTTGCATGAAGTTGTAACTTTGGTCAGGTTAGAAAGTGACATTCTCCGATTTTTAAAAAAAAAATCTGGTTAGCCCCCCAGGGGGGTCAAAAGGCCTCGAAATGGCCGAAAATGACATTTTTTGCCCCATAACTTTTCATCCATCCATTCAATTTCTCTGAAACTTGGCCAAAATGTGGAGGCAATTGTTCCTAATAGAAACTAAGTATCGCTGACTTTGGAAAAAATGTGGTTCGCGCCCCCAGGGGGTCAAAAGCCCCAATAAATGGCAAAAAATTACCCTTTTCTCCCATAACGTTTGATCCATCTATTGAATTTTTCTGAAACTTAGCCAAAATGTAGAGGCAATTGTTCTGGATATAAAATGAGCATCCTTGACATCAGAAAAATTCTGGTTCGCGCCCCCAAGGGGTCAAAGGGGGGTCAAAAATGCCCCAAATTGCCCAAATTTATTGCATTTTACACTCGTCACATACAGAGGGGGACCATGCATGCGCGGCTTGTTTTTTTTTTGTTGTATTTTTTTTTTGTTCTTATTTATTTTTATCTTTTTCCAACCAGCTACCATGCTGATTAGAGACACAAGAAAGATATTAACCATAGTTTACAAATATTTTCCTTGTGTTTATTGTTTCTTATTGTCCTTGTTTATTTTCCATTACAGGCTCTGTGGGTCCTTCCAATCTGGCTTTAGAGGAAGATGATGATGTTTTTGAGGTAAGTTTCCTACCATCGTAAACTTACACAACGTACGCTCAAATTCAAAAAAATTTTTATATTGCTTGTTAGCATACGTCATGACACTCCAACGACGAAAGGCCATCGTCTATATCTCATCTCTACCAAAATATTAAACCTCAATTACACTCAATTACACTCAATTACACTCAATTACACTGTGTTTTCCAAATTTTATCAACTTAGGAAGTCTATTATAACTCCGCTATTGATCTTACACTATCAGGTAAATCAATAATCAAAAATAATGTTGACTGAATAATTTTCAAGAATTTATTTCAATAGTACTCAATTCATAAGTAGTAGAGAATGATGATGATAATACAAAAATAATAATAATAATATAAAAATAATAATAATACAAAAATAATAATAATAATATAAAAATAATAATAATACAAAAATAATAATAATAATATAAAAATAATAATACAAAATAAAAATAATAATACAAAAATAAAAATAATAATAATACAAAAATAATAATAATAATAATACAAAAAATAATAATAATAATACAAAAATAATAGTAATACAAAAATAAAAATAATACAAAAATTAAAATAATAATAATACAATAATAATAATAATAATAATACAAAAATAAAAATAATACAAAAATAAAAATAATAATAATAATAACAAAAAGAATAATAATAATACAAAAATAATAATAATAATACAAAAATAATAATAATAATACAAAAATAATAATAATAATAATAATAATAATAATACAAAAAAAATAATAATATAATAATAATAATATAAAAATAATAATACAAAAATAGGGTAAACAGCTACAACTTATAGATCATTAATTTCATTGAATATGGTTATTAATTTTATATTTTTTATATTTAGCATATATTCTTCGGGAAGGGTAGATTCTTAAATCTTATCAGCTAGAATCTCATTGGATGTTTTGCTCCACTTTTCAAACTTTGAGTAGTGGTAGCAAAACAATAGCACCTTCTTTTGTGCAACAGTCCATGGTTGGGCTTTTAAGCCTCTTATGTTTCTTTTTTGTTGTTGTTGCATTTGATGGAGATAGGGGGCCAGGACCTTTTGTCTCAAGCCCTGATGGCTGACCCTGGTTGACCTCTGTATTGGCTGGAGCACCATTTCCAGAGGCAGGAAGGTTTACACCATTGCTTACATCTTCCCGCCTGGTGTATGAACGGGTTGATGGGCCCTTTTTATTCTGCGTGCCGGTCTGCCAGTATTTATTTTTGTTTTTATTCATATTTTTTATCATTTATTTCCTCATTGTTAACGACATATAATTCAGTCCGCAATTCGGGAGACGTGCTGGATGGCTTGAGGAGACAGCACACCATTTTTCTTTGAATATTTGGTCAGGGTTTACTTCAAGTAAAAAGTATCCTCATGTCAGAGTCTCTGACAAACCCCTGTACAGAGAAACCGAAGACACCCGAGGGTGGTGTCTAGTAGGCATTCAAGTACTCCCCTTATTTATTTATATATATGTGTGTGTATAAATTGAGATATTTTCTGACAAAAACAAGGTCTAGTATCAATCAAAATTGGTTTTTATTTACAAAAATAACAGCTGTTTCTTCACACTATCGAAGCATTGCTAATAAATGAAGAGTTTGAATAAACGCCATTTTAAAAAAACTTACGAAGCTAGCACTATAAACAGTGTTACATTTCAACACTCGACCACACGCTCAACATAATATGATACCGGAATAATTAATTTTTGCTTTCGATTTAAAATAAGTCTATATTTAATATATTCGTTCATTTATTGATTAAGGTCTCAATTTAAACAAATCGGATTTATTGCGTTTTGCATTCAACCTCTTCAAATCATATAGACAAATGAAGCTTCAGCTTTACAGAAAAAAAGAACGACCTACTTTTAAATATTTTCACGAAAAACAAACTTTTTCCTTCGATACACGCGACGACTAATTTCAACAGTCTACCCTTTTTTTATTATATATATAACATATACACACACAGACACACTAGGCAAAGCCATGACTTGTTGGGTAACAACGATTGCCATTATTTATTCTAATTTTGATTCCATTCAAAAAATCATGTGACATATCTTTGAAAAATCTCTTCTTGCCTAAAATTAAGGCATCTCTTACTTCTCTATTATCATCATCATTATTATTATCATCATCATCATCATTATTATCATTTGTACTCACTAGGAGTTCTCACACAAGTCATCGTCAGTGATTGCTCACCGACAACAACCAGTGGTGTTCCCTGGAGTCTGAGTGACAACAAGTCTCCCCAGATTTCCAGTACTCTCCACCTCTTTTCGATACCCACCGCAAATCACCTTGCGGTATCGCAACAGCCGCTTACCATTGATTTCTCGCTGGTAAGAACCATTGGTCTTCTCTGGGATTTGGGTAGCCATAAGCCTCTCCAAGGTCCCAGCATTCTCCGCATTCTTCAAGTGGAGGTCTGGTTTGTGCTGTCCCTCCTCGGTATTCTCATCTTCCTTGACCCTCTACAAATATTTGTGTGGTGTCAGCCTAGGCTTGCACTATTGGGGGGGGGGGGGGTGCAGCTTATGATATTTCTTGCAATTTCTGTTCATGCGGTGCTGTTTTTCCTGTGGTTTATACTTCCATGCGACTGGTTACCATTCGTAGCTTATGCAGGTTGGTTTCCGCATTCGAGGATTTTCCTCAAGATAGCAGCTGTTTTGATCATTGCCGTCTTTTGTATCATCTCAGTGATCGCTCTGATTCCAATTTCTCCCAGTCTTTTTTCCAGGTTTTTTGGGACTGTTCCTAGTGCTCCTACGATTATTGGTATTATATTGACTTTCATCATGCTCCATATCCCTTTCAGTTCTCTGGCAAGTTCCGTGTATTTGCTTTGTTCTTCCATCTCTTTGATTTTCACTCTGTGGTCTGCAGGTACGGTGAAGTCTACGATTTTGCAAGATTTTTCCTTCTTGTCGATTATTATAACATCCGGTCGCATAGCTTGTATGAGTGTCTGTTTGTATCTCCATATCCCAGAGGATTTTGTGTTTTTCGTTTTCCAGTACTGTTTCTGGTTTATGTTTGTACCATTTTTCTGTGTATTCAAAATTCAATCGTTTGCACAGTTCCCAGTGTGCTGCTTTCCCCACGCAGTCATTAACATCGACTTATCAAATTTGGGAAGAATGAAATGGGTGAGAAAAGAAAAGGAAATTTAAAATTTGGAAAGGCACGTGGTTAGATTTGATACCGTTGAAAATCAAATATAAAATAAAATTTAAAAAAAAAATTTTTTTAATTTTTTTAAAAATTTGATTTTCAGCGATCTCAAATCTAACCACGTGACTTTCCAAATTTTAAATTTCCTTTTCTTTTCTCACCCATTTCATTCTTCCCAAATTTGATCTGAGGTAAGGATCAGATTTTAATTCTCCCTGATGAGATCTGTTTCTAACAGCTGTTGATCAATAACATCGACATGCCAGTGTCGCAGATTTTGTACATGTCTGTATGAATAAAAATAATCATATATATATATATATATATATAGTGTGTGTAGCCAATGTATCCAGCGTTGCTCTGGTGTCAAACGTTTATTTAAAAATAACGCAGACCCCCCCACATTCACTATTTTATTACCATAAAACCCAGCATCCATTTTTCTACATAAAACATTTAATTTCAGATGCAGTTTCATTTTTTTGCACATTTCGAATTTGATAAGAGGTTCCTAATGTACCGAAATGACCTTTTAAATTTTACTGATGGCATTCGCTTGTCTAGAATGTGACCCCTATTTGATTGCAGGGAGATCTAGCTCCTTTCATATTGATTTCTATATCGGATAAACTTCCTCTTATTGACGAATTATAAAGTTTGACAAATTCTGACGTAAATAAATCTGATTTTATTTCTCAATTGTTGAAAAACTAAAAAAAAAATTTTTTTAAACTAAAAAAAAAACTAAAAAAAACTTTAAAAAAACTTTTTTAAAAACTAAAAAAAACTAAGAAAAAATAAAAAAAAAATTTAAAAAAACTTTTAAAAAACTTTAAAAAACTAAAAAAAAAACTAAAAAAAACTAAAACTGATTCTTTTTGTTTCTTTCTTTTATAGCCGATTGATCTTCCGCTGGAGCGTAAAAACAGCTCTTCCCAGTCTGCAAGCACCACGTCTACGACGACGAGTAGCCCCGCGCCTTGTTCCTCCCCCGTCTCGTCGCCTACCCAGGAGCATTTTATTAACCCTAACTATGCGAGGAACTATCTGCACCGCATCTACATCCCTAACACTTGTACAAAAGCCACGTCATCATCACGGAACGAGGAGAAAAGCTTAAGCAAGTCGGATAGTCTCGAGACGAGTAGTATGGGGAAAGACGAAGGTCTAAAAGACGACCCCATCTCGATAAGTGGGAAGTCTGAAATTGGCCTTTTGGAATCGGATGTGGGCATGTCGGAAAAATACTCGTACGTATTGTTTTCGAAAACGAAGAACCATGATTACCATTATCCAAATCTCGACACGATAAGCCAGAAACCGAGCGATCTCAAGCGTACCGTTATTCGAAATTACGGGCCGCCACTCCCCGAGAAGAGTAAGAAGAAAAAGGACCGCCAAAAGGGGGGCCACCAATCAAACAGGTTACTTAACCGGATGTCCCGATGTAAATACTGCCAGGATACCTTCTCATTGGACAATAACTCTCGCGGAAGCTGTGAGTACGCCCCTGACAGTGTAAAGAGCTGTATCGAACACGTCAGTTGCGTTACATGCGCTAATGGTGTCATCTATCACTGCATGTCGAATGCAGAGGGCGAGTTTACGCATACGTGCATTTGTGATTTTCAGGACGATACTAACTGCAAGAAGTGGACAATGTTGACAGTGTTGTCGTTCCTCTTACCTTGCATCTGGTGCTACTGGCCGCTCTTCAGCTGCCACATGTGCGGTAAAAAGTCCGGGTGTTGTGGGGGGCGCCACCTTGCTGGCTGAGCCAGACAGAAACAAAACAAAAAAGGAGTACTGTACTTATTACATTATGGTCATCGTGATGATGATGATGATGATGATGATGCTGATGATGATGATGCTTTATATGCCATATTGTTGTTTGTTAAAACTATATAAAGAAAGAGAGCGAGAGAGAGTGGAGAAGAAGAAGAGAAAAAGAATAATAATAATAATATTAATATTACCAAATGGAAATTAATAATAGCACAAAAGAGTTAATGTTAATGGCTCTGAATTGCTTTATGAAAGATCATGATGATGATGATGATGATGGAAGAAAATAAAAAAAACAAAAAACAGAAACATAAATAAACAAAACGGAACAGTTTGGTTTTTATTTTTAACACAGGGTTGGGAGGGAGGTTGGGGTGAATCTTTTTACAAAAAGGAAAGAAAACGAAACACAAAAAAAAAAAGAACGGAGATAAGGGGAGACAACTGAGAAAGCAGGAAAACTGATTTATGGGAAAAAAAATTTCTTTTTTTTTTATCATTATTATTATTTTATTTTTATTTTATTTTTTTTTTTACGATGTTATGATTTTATTTTTTCCTTCTTGAAAGAAAAAGAGAAGAAAAAAACCAAAAAAACTTTTTACTTCACATAAGCCTGTCCCCCGTTTTTTTTTTTTTTTTACTCGTCTGAGTAAAAAAAACAAAATATTAAAAACTGAATAAAAATAAGTTTAATAAAAAAAAAACAGATACAAATTCTGTATTCCCATTTTTACACTTACATTATGAGTATAATCACATACATTTACTATATACACACACACAAATATATATATATATATATATATATATATATATATATATATATATATACTAGTATGAAAATATATTTATAGCAAGCAAGCTACACAGAAACATTCATATTTCTTTCCCAAAGGAAATCACCAGGCTACATTTAGTCTGATGATTTCCTTCAGGAATGAAACATGCACGTTTCTGTGTAGCTTACTTGCCATAAATATATTTTCATACAATTACTTATCTCTACTTATGTATTGTGCACTGTTGAAGTAAATACTAATAATATATACGCTATGTATTATATTAACTTATAATATTCTGTGTATATACATGAAATATTATATATATATGTATATATATATATATATGTGTGTGTGTGTGCGAGTGTGTGTATATATGTGTGTGTGTGTGTGCGAGTGTGTGTATATATGTGTGAAATGTATGCGTGTAGCTACTCCTAACGCACACAGACATCTACAAATGCAAAAGACGTCTGGATGTAACATATATATGTAAGACCTATGTTGCAGCCATATTTGAACTATCGCAAGGTGCCCAGGCCAACAGTCAGCGCGAACTTCGTTTGTGTTGACCGTTGGTCAGTGATCATAAGACCCACTGCCCTACAAAGCTGTTCACAGAATCAACATGTGATACCATCAAAGGAAGTTTCGTTTTTGTTGAAAACATTTGTTTGTTTTTTTTGTTTTTTTTCTAAATAAAACAATAATGATGATGATGGGAAAATTTGATAATCTAAAAGCAATTTTGTTTAAATATAGAAATTAATGCTGATCAGATAACAGTGGATGATGATGATGATGATGTTGATGTATAGATATATTGACAAGGTTTAAAAGGGCAGAAACAGATATTCACAAGGTGCGTCTATTTAATCTGCATCTAGCGATGAAATGCTATTTCGAATTTAAGTATGACAGACCAGCAAAGATGTTATTATTTCAAAGATAAGCGTGACAGACCAACCGACAGACAGTAGACCAATCCTCTATCCCTTCTTTGCCTTTTTTTTTTGCAAATCTATTTCGATAGATGACCTATAACACAACCTCGTTAATCCAGAACCCTTTGGACATAACAAAGTACTGAGAGACCGGAATCAGATATTTGTAGGAAGGAAGCTATTGGTGGCAAAAATCAAGAAAGGAACTGACTTTACTTTATCTGTTATATATAGATGTAGATGTATGTCTAAAGATATAGATGTAGATGTATGTCTAAAGATATAGGTGTAGATGTATGTCTAAAGAATTAAAAGTGGTGAATGAAAATATATATTTTATCTGAGGTCAGCAGCTCCAAATTAGGTTAGGATGGCTTCTTTTTTTTTTGCTTACATCTGTGACTTAGTAAACCCGTGTAGTTATTGGTTCATCACACATCCTCCTAGTAATGCTCCGTTCTCTCCATAATGGCTCATCCGACTAGTGACTAATTCTGGTTTTATAACATTATGCAGAACAAGTGCCGTGAATTACCTCCCCCATGATGACAGAATGCTAGTCTTTTGCCACTTATACTTTCCAGCAGGACTCGTACTCATTTATACCCCTCGGTGGAGTATTTGCTTCAAGGATCTGTTATTCTCAAATGGTCACCCATTGAATTACTACCCGGCCTCAACATGGCTTAACTCCGGTGATCTCATGAGAAACCAGTGTCAACGTGATGAAGCCATAAACATCACACATTGTCTTCCGTGCAGATTTTGTTGGTGAAAAGAGCCATACGTGTGTATTAGATTGTGATGTGGGACTTTGGATTGCTCTGTTTATGACATTGAGCTATCATACCCGGATTTCCTCCTGGAATTTATTTCATTATAACACTATATATATATATATATATATATATATATATATATATATATATATATGAAGAAGAATGGAAAGGAATTAGAGAAGCAAAAGCCAAATCAAAATTCAATTCAATTGCTCAGAGCAAGGTAAATTCCACAAAAAGGCAATTTATTCAAGTTAAATTTTCCTTAAGCCAGGCTTTTCAAAGATCAAAATCTTACCATCAGAGGAAGTCGCTGGGATAGATAAGTTGGCAAAGGCCAAGATTTAAAATTTGAAAAAATAAAATAAAAGTTGTAGGGAAAGAAACACAGGGCAAAACTCTGCCCGAATGCAAGCAAATGTCCGATTGCTAAAAAGTCCGGTGTCGAAAAGTCCAGCGGAGAGAATGAGATGTAGATAGGTAGGTCGTTAAAGGCACGAGATGTTAAGAGAGAGGATTCAAAGTTAAATTCCAAGAAGCCACAACTGCGGCTAAAATAGAAAATCCAAAGGGTAAAAAGTCCAATAAGAGGTTCACTCGTGGGTGCAGGCAGGCTCAGAGAAGAGTGAGGTGGAAAATATTCGCCATTAAAAATACTTCCTGGCCTGAGATATATATTTAGATTTATATATATATATATATATATATTTAGATTTATATATATATATATATATATATAAATTGAATGACATAATAAAATGAGAAATGAATCAGATTTTATTCAAGTTCAAAAACAAGGAGTGATATTGCATCCTTAACTGATGAGTTTTCAAAGAAAATCTTCTCCTCAGAGGACCATTACCGCAATGCGATGTGAGACTTTGGATTGCCATTCACAGACTCTTTTATATACAACACATGAACTTTTTGGAAGAATCAGGCAGATTTCCAAATCTAGATTCAATTCGTTAATTGAATTTTTTTGCCAATAGAATAATATATTTTTGTAACAAATTGTAAGATAAGATTAAGAATAGAAATAGCTTAGAACATTTTAAGATGGAATTAAATGCATTCACAAAGATGAATTAAGACGGCATTTTTGGGAGCTATCAGATGAAATATTTAATAGAATTTCATCTGTATATATTACTATTGTATTTAATAGTGTAAATGTTTGGATTAATTGCACGACTGTTCTCATCTTGGATGTTATTCTCACAACATTTTGGTCGATGTAACGTCTAATCTTCGTCAGGTGTAACTTGTCAAACTCGAGAATCTGTAAGGAATTTTGAACGGACCCTTTTATTTTGAACGGACCCTTTTATTTTGAACGGACCCATTTATTTTGAACGGACCCTTTTATTTTGAACGGACCCATTTATTTTGAACGGACCCTTTTATTTTGAACGGACCCTTTTATTTTGAACGCACCCTTTTATTTTGAACGCACCCTTTTATTTTGAACGCACCCTTTTATTTTGAACGCACCCTTTTATTTTGAACGCACCCATTAATTTTGAACGGACCCTTTTATTTTGAACGGACCCTTTTATTTTGAACGGACCCATTAATTTTGAACGGACCCATTAATTTTGAACGGACCCTTTTATTTTGAACGGACCCTTTTATTTTGAACGGACCCATTAATTTTGAACGGACCCTTTTATTTTGAACAGACCCTTTTATTTTGAACGGACCCATTTATTTTGAACGGACCCATTTATTTTGAACGGACCCATTTATTTTGAACGGACCCTTTTATTTTGAACGGACCCATTTATTTTGAACGGACCCATTTATTTTGAACGGACCCATTTATTTTGAACGGACCCATTTATTTTGAACGGACCCATTTATTTTGAACGCACCCATTTATTTTGAACGGACCCATTTATTTTGAACGGACCCATTTATTTTGAACGGACCCATTTATTTTGAACGGACCCATTAATTTTGAACGGACCCTTTTATTTTGAACGGACCCATTAATTTTGAACGGACCCTTTTATTTTGAACGGACCCATTTATTTTGAACGGACCCATTAATTTTGAACGGACCCTTTTATTTTGAACGGACCCATTTATTTTATCCACGAGTGTAGATTGTTCTCGTCCCGTCAGCCATGATCAGGTAGAAATCTTAAGTAATTCTTAATTATATTCTTAGTATCGCCTGTACTGAGGATTGAACCATCAACCTCGAGAAGAGTGTCACTTAAAACTGTTCATTATTTAGCACTTTTATCCGTTGCGCCATGTGTCCGTGTAAGATGAGAACAGTAGTTTGAATAATCCAAATTATCGGTCCTCATCACAAAAATCCCAAAACATTTTGTAAATACAGTTCCTTTTTTTAAGAGTTTAATTGAAAAGCTCGTCAAATCCGAAGATGCCACCCGAAGAGGTTGAACAAATAATGTGAACTCTATAGTTAAAGAAAGAACGAATTTTGGGCCGAACAACATTTTTACTTGAAAAGTAAAAAGTATCAATGCTTTGTGTGTTTGACGATGGAAATGCCATTCTAAAATGAAGCCTGACGGACAGACATAATATCTCATTTTAAGGGGGTTGTCCCATATCTATTGATTCAGAAGCAACTTATTTCCTACATTTTCCATATTCTGTCTTCCGACTCGTGTGTGTGAGTGAGACTGCGTGGTTTACCCACTTTTCATATGTCTCTCGTTTGTCTCAACGCCTTTTATTGTGTAGATTCTTATAACTTGATCCCCCCCTCAAACACATTTATAGTCAAACATCTCTACTTGACCATCATCATCATCATCGATTTTATACTGTTTTTCTGACAATTTGAAGGGAGAAATATATATATATATATATATATATATATATATAAATTTTTTAGTGATACTATACAAAGTCAAAGTGAATAGCCCTGTTATGTTTATGGTTTTGAACACAACATGCGATTCTGCCTTGAAGGAAAAACTTTGCTGTTGTGCTCATTTCAGTCAATAGGAGCCCTTTGACTGAGGAGAGCACAATATTACATTTTTTTCCCTCTGGGCAGAATTGCATGTCATGTTTGAAACCATGACTATTCACTTTGATTTTGTATAGTATCACCAAAAATAAAAATAATATTGTTCTTACATGCATAATTGAACCCTATGTGTTTATTTCTTCTAAACTATATATATATATATATATATATATATATATATATATATTATATATATATATATATGTAAAGAGGGGAAAATATCCGACAACTATATTATCAAAATAATGACTGGTGAAATGTCTGCCTTCTTCAGATATACAAAAGCCAAGAGGAAAAGGCCATTATCAAACCGGCGAAAATGTTAGGGAGAAAAAAGTTTTCTCAATACACAGTGAGACATTTTATTATAGAATGTACTTACTCTACTTCCATGCGACGAAAATGCTAGATCATTAAAAGCATCAAAAAATTGTTTGATGCCATCAAGGTATAACGTATAGTGGAAACACTTGACTTATACTCAAATATTTAATATTTACAATCTTGATAATCAAGCCTGATAAATCAAACTAAAATATGAATGAATAAATGAAACTTAACCCAACTCTGAAAACCAGCACAAATCTCGTACAAAATAAACAGACATTGGCATTAAATCATCCACAAGGGTTGATATGCCACGACACTCACCAAACCGAACCAAGGCCATACCTATAACAGGCCGAGAGATCTAACATTTAGGAATCTCTACTGGAAGCAAAATTTCCAGTCAGTAAGTCAGCAGGTATCTTTTTAGCTGCTAACACTCCCATTGCTATGAGAAAATTTCATTCTGAAAAGGAATTCTAACCCATCAAATTTATTTTCAGCTGAAGTTCTGTATATATATTGTATTTGGAGTTTGTGAGTATACTGCGAAAAAAAAAGTCCAAATTAAATTCTATTGATTATTGTGTTTTTGCCATTATTAATAAAAAAAAAAAAAAACCATTAAAACTAGTTCATACTGTTTTAATTTTTTAAACCAAATTTGTAAGTTAGTTTTATATATTTTATAAAACTTTTGTGTCAATCCTTTATATGGTTTCCTTTTCATGTTGACAGAAATAATAAGAAATACCATTGTTTATAAGAAATACCATTTTAAAAAAACAAATTTTTAGTTCAGGAAAATATGTTGTTGAAAAAGTCGATAACCTTTTAAGTTGTTTCGTCTGACTTGTTTAAAATCTGAATTTCATCTGTTTTATAGATTCTTATCAACTTTATGAGTTAAAAATCACTTAAGCAATGCGAGTAAACAGCTAAAAAAAAGATATCTGCCGACTAACTGTAAATCTCGCAACTGTTAGATCTCTCGGCCTGTTATGGGTATGGCCTTGAATCGAAAGAAAATGATTCTAGCTTTCTCTCTTTGCTTTTACATATCTGAAGAAGGTTACCGAAACGTCGTCTGAATTGAATAAAGCCGATTTCACATGAAAAGTTTTTTCCAGTCATTATCGGCCAAGACAGCAATAAGTCTCGTCAAAGAATTTATCGTCAAAATTTATCGTCAAAGATTACTACTTTAATGGAAATTTTAAAATAACTAAGCAGACTTTTATTGATGAGATCGTAAACTTTGTTTGATTTGGCGTGTCTGTTTTACGGCATATCAACTCTTTAGAGGTTGATCTTATGCTGAAACGATACCAATTGCAAACAATTCATTGTATACGATTAGATGAACACAAGTTGTTACTGTACCCATTGCTGAGGAAATGGGAGGGGGGGGGGGGTCATACCTTTCCCTGAAGGTTATTAGTACGTGAACACTATAGATCTGATGGGATTTGAACTCGGCATAGAATGCAATTACAACGGATAAATTATCGAAGACTGTTCGGAATCTAACTAAATGTGCTGAATTTGTCTTAGCGGAAGAAGGGGGAACTTTCAAACATTTATTATGATTTTAACCTCCATTTTGTTTTGTTTTTTAATATGATCAATATAAGTTTTTTTTTTTTTAATATGATCAATATAAGTTTGTTTTTTTAATATGATCAATATAAGTTGTTTTTTTTTAATATGATCAATATAAGTTTTTTTTTTAATATGATCAATATAAGTTTTTTTTTTTTAATATGATCAATATAAGTTTTTTTTTTTAATATGATCAATATAAGTTTTTTTTTTAATATGATCAATATAAGTTGTTTTTTTTTTAATATGATCAATATAAGTTTTTTTTTTTTTAATATGATCAATATAAGTTTTTTTTTTTAATGTGATCAATATAAGTTTTTTTTTTAATATGATCAATATAAGTTTTTTTTTTTAATATGATCAATATAAGTTTTTTTTTTTTAATATGATCAATATAAGTTGTTGTTTTTTTAATATGATCAATATAAGTTTTTTTTTTAATATGATCAATATAAGTTTTTTTTTTAATATGATCAATATGTTTTTTTTTTAATATGATCAATATAAGTTTTTTTTTTTTAATATGATCAATATAAGTTTTTTTTTTAATATGATCAATATAAGTTTTTTTTTTTAATATGATCAATATAAGTTTGTTTTTTTAATATGATCAATATAAGTTTGCTTAGTTACTTTTTAATTTTCATATGAAGTAATTATCTTCAAATTTTCAACAATCTTCAACAAGTAATTATCTTCAACAAGACTTATGGCTGGCCTTGTATGCAATAGAAAAAAAAACATTTATTAGACAAAGGAGAAAATAGGAAAGTATATTTTGACATATTTTGTTCTATTTCAACCGAATCATAAAAATAATAACTTCATTCTGAAACGATTGATAACGAGGAGAGAGTATGCGGCCTTAAATACGAAGGACAGAAACTTTTGATTCCAATCCGCGGTTTCTGTTTCTGCTTTACTCATTTCATGGACAAAAAATTAGATGTAAACGAGATTTTTGTCAAAAACTTTCAATTTTATTCACAGCCAAAGATGGTAGCTTTATAAAATTGGCATTAGTAAGCCGTTAAACACATAAACATGTATAGGTATAACTCTAAACATGTATAGGTCTAAACATGTATAGGTCTAAACATGTATAGGTATAACTCTAAACATGTATAGGTCTAAACATGTATAGGTCTAAACATGTATAGGTGTAAACATGTATAGGTCTAAATATGTATAGGTATAACTCTAAACATGTATAGGTCTAAACATGTATAAGTATAAACATGTATAGGTCTAAACATGTATAGGTATAACTCTAAACATGTATAGGTATAAACATGTATAGGTATAACTCTAAACATGTATAGGTCTAAACATGTATAGGTCTAAACATGTATAGGTATAACTCTAAACATGTATAGGTCTAAACATGTATAGGTCTAAACATGTATAGGTGTAAACATGTATAGGTCTAAATATGTATAGGTATAACTCTAAACATGTATAGGTCTAAACATGTATAAGTATAAACATGTATAGGTCTAAACATGTATAGGTATAACTCTAAACATGTATAGGTATAAACATGTATAGGTATAACTCTAAACATGTATAGGTCTAAACATGTATAGGTCTAAACATGTATAGGTATAACTCTAAACATGTATAGGTCTAAACATGTATAGGTCTAAACATGTATAGGTGTAAACATGTATAGGTCTAAATATGTATAGGTATAACTCTAAACATGTATAGGTCTAAACATGTATAAGTATAAACATGTATAGGTCTAAACATGTATAGGTATAACTCTAAACATGTATAGGTATAAACATGTATAAGTATAAGTATAAACATGTATAGGTCTAAACATGTATAGGTCTAAACATGTATAGGTGTAAACATGTATAGGTCTAAACATGTATAGGTCTAAACATGTATAAGTATAAACATGTATAGGTCTAAACATGTATAGGTATAACTCTAAACATGTATAGGTATAAACATGTATAAGTATAAGTATAAACATGTATAGGTCTAAACATGTATAGGTCTAAACATGTATAGGTCTAAACATGTATAGGTCTAAACATGTATAGGTCTAAAGCAAAGAGCAAACAATATAGAAAAAAGAGATAACACAGAATCATGCTCATTTCAATATTTCGTTTCATTTAAAAAACTTTGTCAAGAAAGCATTTATTGAGTTTGAGCAGATAAAGTTGGAAGTTGTGGTGAGAGAGAAAAACACACACACACACACACACACACACATATATATATATATATATATATATATATATATATATATATATATATATATATATTTGGACAGCATTTCTTCATCCAAACATATTAAGTTCCCAAGTGAACCAAAAGTACTAGGGTCCACAACAATTATGGTAAATTCATCAGCCCAAAATTGAAATACTTATTAGGCAGTTTGAGAGGATCAGATGGAAGACATGCAGACACAATTTGTCTGTATTATTTAACCAAATATCTTTAGAAATATATATATATAAATATATATATATATTTCAGGTGGTTATCAAATTACATTTTTTTTTTAACTTGATAAAAGTTTATATTTAATCAAAATTTTCTCTGAGTTCATGAGGTCGAAACCTAAGCTTAAATAATATTAATATATTTATATTATTTATGTAAATCCACTAAGTTTGAACTTGTGTCTTGACATGAAGAGAAGTTCAAGCTTTTATTGATACAATTCTGAAGATTGGTTGAATCATGAAACAACAGTAAAAGGTTAGGGTTAAGATAGCCACATGTTTTTATTATTGTTATAAAGCTCTCTCTGAAAGGATATTGAGCTCTTTATGTGTGAAGGGTCTGTTGTCTTGATTTGGACACAAAAACAATGGATGACCCATTCTTACCTGATAATTGCAAGAAATCATGATACGGCCATAGTGAAAGGGGGTATATATCCCTTAATCAGGTCAAGAATTATTCTTAAATTCTTGTGATTCGTCCTTTCCAATGTCGATAGGTTCTCCAGGTGGCATTGGTCGATGTAGGTGTGATGAGGTATTTCAACTGATCTTTTGCCACATAATAGATCCCATAAGGTGTCACCCACAATAATTGTCCATTAATGAATATCTGTTTATCAGCTCATGTCATATCCAAGCCAACAGTCAATAATATCAACAATGAATAAAATAAAAAAAATTTAAAATAAATTAAAAATAAAAAAAACAAAGTATACATTGGGGTCATTGAAAATAATTTCAAATGTAGGTATAATGATCACATGATGACATTCAGAAATGAAAAATATAGAAAAATATAGAAATAGCGCTAATTACATATATTACTAATTACATATATGAGAACAAAAGAATTAAAATATTAGCTCCAATATTAATTGTGAAATTTTAAAATCAGCTTGCCCTTGCTATATAAATAGTAACAATTCTTAACCTGTCGTTGACTTTCCCTTGTAACTTACATGCGGCTGAATGCTGGGCTCCTACTAACTCTGTCTTTTTGAAGATGCGGAGGAATGACAGGACAATAGTTCAGTGGATTTGTGGTGTGTGTCTTGACAACAGAGTTGGTTCTGACTCCCTGTTGAAGGTTCGTTCCTAAACTGGAGTCAGTTCTGCATTGCAACCTCCTATGTTGGACACGTTAAACAAAGTTCTCTTTAGAAAAAAAAACAGATGTACACACATTTCAATTGAGGGTAAATGAGGAAAAGGCAGGCCGAGAAAGACTTGGAACGACTCGGTCAAAGATGACCTCAGGCAATGGAAGAAGAAAGTGAAGAATTAATATTTTTAATTTTTGAATTCTATAATTCTTGAACTGTGCTGAACTTCACTGGCTCAAATGTCCAATGGTTTAACTTTTAATGAAAGACTTTTCGAAGAGATTTAACAATAACTCAAACGTCCGACAAACAAATATAAAAGGGCTTATTATAGTAAGTGAACAATGTACTAGGTAGTTAAAAGTTGAATAACTGGCTGACAATCTATACAAGGAATGGCATGGTTGTAGTCGTACTCTACGAGGCTAGCATTGTTGTCATTAATATGCTCCTTAGAATAGTTCATTGTATAAGGAAAGGGGTTCCAGTACATTTTTTATAACAAAGACAAAAAAGTAATAAATCTTTAGGAAGAAGTTAATAAATTTGTTTACTTAATAGTGTTACTTTTGAGTTTCATGGTGCCATAATTGTTTCTTGCACAGATAATAGCGACTTTAGATTGATTAATAGGTAATTGTTTCAGATAAATAACGTACAAAAAAAATCATGAGCGTGTATTCTGAAGAAGTAACGTAAGCATTGTTTATCCTATTATATAAAAAAATTCTGTAAGCGTGAAAATTCAAATTATACAATTATTTAAATCTACAAAACATTTCTGCATTTTACGTTAGTCTTTGTGAGTTGCCACCAGCTGCGATGGGTTCAGCTACATTTCTCTCTAAATCTGAACTATGAATGTGCAACTTTCTCAAATGCCGGCGGCTCTTCTTTACGTTTTCTTTCAGAACAGAATATTTTGCGATCGCCAGATGTGAGACGGAAAGTTACAACTTCCTATTTTAGATGTGAAATAATAAAAGTTGTTAAGTTTCATATTTTATCAGATTATTTGTTCAGCCAAGCAATTACAAGAATATTCGCAGTATCTCATTTAAAATCGTTTCACAAAGAAATTACAATGTCATGATGCTTCACATAGAACAAAATATGCAAAAGTCACACACACACACACACACACACACATATATATATTTTATGCAAACATTGTTAAAATAACAGAATTCGTCTGTTTAATTATACCTTCTTTTTTTTCTTTTTAATTTTACTGATGGTCTTTTTCGTATTAAAATCAAAAAAATTAATAAAAGTTCCAGAGGATGATTCGACGAAAAATCGATTTTTCGTCGAATCATCCTCTGGAACTTTTATTAATTTTTTTGATTTTAATACGAAAAAGACCATCAGTAAAATTGAAAAAAAAAAAAACAAACTATAATTAAACAGATAAATTCTGTTATTTTTAACAATATTTGCATAAATGAGAAAATGCTGCCTAAATACACAATATATATGTATGTATGTATGTGTGTGTGTGTATTAGGATAAAATACACAATATATAAAATGAAATGCTGTGGAGACAGAATGTATGAAAAAGACAGAAAGGAAAAACAATAAAACATAGGAAGAAAGAAAATCAAGTGAGAGATTGACTGGTTTCGTTCAGATCAACAAACGTCTTCAGAAAAAGACAAGATTTGTAAATTCATTGAAAAACGACAAAATGTAGGAAAGAAGAAAATGGAAACACGGATTTCTTTTACCCCCAATTAACGTCTTTTTCGCACCCGCTACATATTTTTCCAAATAGTTACGCATGTGCCAAAAACATCCGTTTTCACGTCTTCTTTTCTATATTTTGCCGTTTTTCACTGAATTTCAAATCTTCACTTTTTTTGTAGACGTTCATTGATCTGACCGAAACCGGTCAATCTCTTGTTTGATTTTTTTCTTCCTCTGTTTCATTGTTTTTCCTTTGTCTTTTTCATACATACATATATATGAATGTAAGTTCGTAATCCGAGGCAGGAGCAATGTGATATAGGTACCGGAAGGTGGAACAGATGAACAAAAATGAATGAGAAGAGAAAATATGAATGGAATCTCAAATCAATTTATTAATATTTCACGGTATAACGGTTTAAATACCAGAACAGTAAATAGAAAAAAGTTTACTGTCAAGCAATTTAAAAGGTCCGGAAAAGGTAAACTTTAATTTTCGAGAGTGGAATCTCTCATTATCAAAAGATCAAAAATATGACTGAGTGGTCGAAAAGGCGAGATGGACACAACCGTGAAATATTAATAAATTGATTTGAGATTCCATTCTTATTTTCTCTTCTCATTTATTTTTGTTCATCTGTTACACCTTCCGGTACCTATATCGCATTGCTCCTGCCTCGGATTACGAACTTACATTCGCAATGCTTCAAGCTAACTACAATTTCCTTTTATTTATTTATTTATATATACATATATATATATATAATGATAGCTGTGAGAATCGGCTTTTTTGACAGGTCCAGAGTTTTGATTTTTACTTGTATACAGTGCTCAATGCCTTCTCAGACAGAGCTTAATATTATATGAAAAGATAAGTTTTTATTTTTATATTGTTAACATGATTTCACGTGCAGACACACAATCTGAAGACGGTCTAATCTCCGAGATACGAGTCGATTTGTTATCCTTTTCTTGTTCCAGGAATATTCCCAGTATCTTTATGTAGACTCGTTCCACAAAGAAACGACATTTTGATGGTGCTTCAGATAAAATAACATATGGGAATGATAACAGATAGTGGATTCGACCCCAATCTCGGAGATTAGACCGTCTGAAGATCGTGCGCATGGATGTGAAACCATGGTAATATAATCCTTTTATTTGTTAGCTAATAAAACGTTCTGCAAATACATTGTATTTAACAGGATCGCCAGTTTGTACATAGTAATCTGTACGTTTATACTTAACATGTGAATGATCAGTGTTCTGGAAAAATAAAACATGAAATAATATCATAGAAAAATGCAGAGCGTCTGACATGAGAGCATGCCATTAGACTCATGACATAAGTTCAGCCGTGTTAAACGCTGCTGACCTTTGTGGCCAAGTAGTAAAGGAAAGCACACTATGGTTAATTGTGAAGTCGATTTGAGGGGGGGGGGGGTAGAGTTTTGAATCCTGGGTGGAGGTGTGTATGTATTGGGGGTAGTCTTCATTTTTCTCTGATGTTTATCACGTGTTTTAATTTTTCCGTGTTGCGGGTTGTTTTCACACTTAATATAAATGTCTAATAAATAAGTAAAAACTTGCGTTCTCTTTAAATACAATATATCTCGTTTCAGAACATTACAATAAATAAAACATGTCGGATTTTCCTGATCAAAAATTTAAGACCGCTTGAAAATCTTTTAAAAGAAACCTTTTTTTTTTTTAAGGATAGATTTTAAACTCCTCCCACTTAAGGTTTACCAATACTACAATCTAAAAGGTTATGGAAACAAAAAGCTGCATTCAAAATATTTTATTCAGAAATTTACATTTTTATAAAATTAGGCTTGATCAAAATTATAAGACCAGGGATATAAATTGTAAGATTTCTGGTAATTCCAATGTTTTTAGTTCAGTTAGAGATTAGCAATCACTGCGTAAAGGTGTCACCATGCCTAAAGCAAGCAAATGTACCGAAGTTGAGCGTGCTCGAATTCTAGATTTCCATAAGCAAGGTTTGTCACAGAGGGCGATCGCAGTTAAGGTAAATCGCAGTAAAACTGTGATTTACAACTTTCTAAAGAACAGTGAGAATTATGAAAAAGCAAAATCCACGTGTAGGCCCCCCAAAATTTCTCCTTCATTGAGTAGGAGAATAAGACGGATTGTTGTGAAAGACAGTGGACTTTCTTCTTGTCAAATTAAGGCAATCACAGATGCTGATTGCAGTCCAGTAACCATCAGACGACACTTACGACAAAAAGGCATGGTAAATAAAAAGCGTGCACAAATTCCTTGGCTGCTTCCACGTCACAAAGTGGACCGCTTAAGGTTTGGTCGTGAATACGAAACATGGTGCGTTGAGAAGTAGAAGAAAGTCCTGTTTTCTGATGAGAAAAAATTCAATCTAGATGGTCCTGATGGCTTCCAACGATATTGGTATAACAAAAACATGCCTCCTGAAATTTTCTCCACACGTCATAGTGGTGGAGGGTCCCTAATTGTATGGGGTGCCTATTCTTACAGAGGGACGATGGAGCTCCAGGTGATGCAGGGTCGTCAGACAGTGTTTGGTTATATTAGCATGCTACAAAAAGCATCGTTGATGATAGAGGGCCATCGTTTGTCTGGGGATGGATGGTTATTCCAACAGAATAATGCTGCAATCCATCCTGCATGCTCACAAGACTTGAACCCAATTGAAAATGTTTGGGGATGGATGACAAGAGATATTTATCGAAATCGCAAACAATATTCAACAAAAACTGAACTTTGTGAAGCCATCTTCAGAAGCTGGAGCAACATTCCCTGCACCTTAATGGAAACGCTTATTTCTAGCATGCCCAAATAATTTTTGAAGTCATCAAAACCAGTGGAGGTAGAACTAATTATTAAATTTGGTTGTTGAAAGTTTTAATACAATTTTCGTACAATTTTGTAGAATTTTTGTCTCTGGTCTTATGATTTTGATCAAGTGTAAAATGCTTCATTTTATAAAAATGTAAATTTCTGAATAACATGTCTGGAATGTAGCTTTTTGTTTCCATAACTTTTTAGATTGTAGTATTGGTAACCTTAAGTGGGAGGAGTTTAAAATCTATCCTTAAAAAAAGGTTTTTTTTAAAAGATTTTCAAGTGGTCTTAAATTTTTGATCAGGCGTGTATGTATGTTAATCCATATATATATGTTAATCTCTATATATATATATGTTAATCTATATATATATGTGTGTGTTAATCTGTATATATATATATATGTTAATCTATATATATATGTTAATCTCTCTCTATATATATATATGTTAATCTATATATATATAGATATAGATATATTAATCCATATACATATGTAAAATGCTCATATGTATGTGTGTGTGTGTGTATATATATATAGATATATATATAAGTAAAGTAACACGAATCACATAATCACCGGTGCAATAATTTATTTCGACCCTTCAGCCTTATTCAAGCATCCAAGCGAGGCGATTACATTTTTGAAAATTTTTGAAAAAATGTAATCGCCTCGCTTGGATGCTTGAATAAGGCCGGAGGGTCGAAATAAATTATCGCACCGCTGATTATGTGATTCCGTGTTACTTTACTTTATTCTTGCTATGTTTATTACATTGAGCTGTCATACCAGGATTTCCTTCTGGAATTTATTACACTCTAACACATATATATATATATATATATATATATATATATATATATATATATATATATAAGTATAAATGTTTATTTATACAAACATTATTGGTTACATATGTGCATACATGTTTCGGTTGCACTTTTCCCAGAAAGTCAACCTCATCAGACCAAGGATTTTCTCGAAAATTCTTGGTCTGATGAGGTTGACTTTCTGGGAAAAGTGCAACCGAAACATGTATGCACATATGTAACCAATAATGTTTGTATAAATAAAAATTTATACTTATAAACAGCTCTACTTGTTATTGGGCACTTTTTATAAACACTTGAGTTTCTACGGATTTACATTTACAGAAACTAATACAATACATGTACGATACATATATATATATATATATGTGAGTATACGTATGTAAAATGCTTATGTGTGTGTGTGTGTGTGTGTATGTATATATATATATATATATATATATGGAAATATTTTTATATTTATAATTTTTTACTTTATTTATTCTTTAATTTTAGATTTTCCCATTTCCCCATCCCCATTCTTGTACGTATTTTATTAATGTGCGCTTAAAAGAAGAAAGAAATTGTTTCCATGTTAAGCAAGAAAGATTCTTTTTCTTTGTGTTAATTCTATTAAACAAGAAAATACTTTAAAATATTCCTATCCCCGCAAAAATGATTATTCTCTCAGAAAGCTATTTTTGAATACCTACGAGAAAAAGAAAATGGTGAAATAGCAAAAGCCAGAAATACGAATTGTATATAAATTGCACTTGTACACATGACAAAAAAAAAGAAAAAAATTATCAACGTTTTTTTTTTTTTTCATTTTTTTTTTTTTTTTTTTTTTTTTTAGTTCTAATGTCTCTTTTGGGGGCAGATTTATACGGCTGTGATCCCTCCAACCTTCTAAAAAAAATTATTACTGGATTAAAAAAAAAAAAAAAAAAATTATGTAATTATTTGCAATATTAACAATTTAGCACCAAATTTTTAAGATTATGAAAGAAAAAGAAAATTGAAAAACTTACTCCAAGTTCAATTTTTAGAAAAGGGTTCAGTTCAGTTTTCTATGTTAGCTGTAGAATGATCTGCCTGGGTTGATATCTCCCAGGGATTTCTTCAAAATCTTCCAAAACATTTGTTATTCAATTCAAGAGAATCTTTGGATTATTATATCAAATTATAAAAATATATATTTTGAAAAACTTACTGTTCAATTATTAGAGGGGTGTTCAGTTTACTACGGAAATTTGCCGTAACACGATATCGCTCGAAATTCCAAAATGGCGTTTGAAAACAGGAATTTTTGTGCTCAAGACAGGTCGAAAAGTCAAGTTGGGAGATTCAGTTTATGTTAAACTTACATTACGAATTGAATCCCCTGCTAAAAATTGATCAGGTAATTTTTTTATATAATATGAAAATTTGAGGCTTAATCAATTTCTAAGAATTTTGTTAAGAATTCAATAACACAAAATATAGGGAGGGGGAGGGGCGTCGTACAGATCTGCCATTATTTTTTTTTAATTCTTTTTTTTCTTTTTTTTTGTGTACTGTTAAAACCACATTTACCTCCCTTTGTCTCTAACCCGGTCACTGGTTGTTCGGGAATGTGTCCTGGGCAACACTGAGTTGCCCTAACCTCTAACAAAACAGAATCACCTTGTTCTTTACTGTTGTTATTGTTAGAAGTACAAATATTGCTAGCCAGAACTGGAGGGGGAGGAGGAGGAGGTTGTTACTTCAAAGCTGAATTATTGGAGGGGGAGGGGGGGTTATAAAAAATAATAATAAAGAAATAGTTTTATATTATGGAAAAACTTGTATGAATGAGATAAAACTGTTGCATGGAGTTTTAGTAGATGGGGGGGGGTATCAAAAGACGAGGATTGACGTGCTGGAAAAGAAAAAAGAAAAAAGAAAATAGATTTTTTTTTCTTCAAATAAAATATATTTGAAATCTTTAAATATATATTATTATTTTTTTTATATTTTAATTTTATCTGTAAAAAAAATATACTGGTCAGTTACTATCTTAAAAGCATTAAAAAATATTTATATTAATTTCTTTTTCTTTGTTTTATGTAAAATTTGAAGCCAATTACGCTTTCAAATTCTAAATCTTTATATTTTCAGTCAATTTTATAAAATCTTAAACTGGTTTATTTTTTCCTGCTCTCACAGTGGAACCAATTGGTTTCTTATAACTGCAGCTGTGTGTATGGACGACATATGTTTGCTTGGTTGGTTGTATATTATCATTGTGAGATCTTTTAACACATTTAAAATATTTATTCTTGGAGAGACCCTTATTACAAAAATTTCAATTGTTGCTATTTGCTGACTTTCCAACCTTCAATTGATCAAATCTGGAAAAAAAAAAAAAGTAAAAATATTTTTTAATTAATAATTAATTTAATAATTTTTTTTTAATAAACTTCCCTCAGATACCAATTGCATTAAATATTTGATTTTCTATATGAATTAGACCTTTCGGATTAGTAATCTTCCAAAAATCCCACTTATTTTAAACAAATGTTTACTGTTGTAGCATTTAAAGATACCAATTCTATATGTATGTCAATCACAGAAAAGCTGTTAAAATTAGGATTAAAATGAGATGATATGACAGTACAGCATAGAGAATATTTAAAAAAAAAAGATAAAAACTTGGAAAATTGAAAGCAAATTTTCAGATTTAACCAAGCCACGCATGCGTGGTCTCCCTCTGTATGTGACTCGATGTGGCGAGTGTAAAATGCAACAATAAATTTGGGCAATTTGGGGCATTTTTTAGCCCCCCCCCCCCCCCTTTGACCCCCTGGGGGCGCGAACCAGAATTTTTCTGAGGTCAAGGATGCTCATTTTATATCCAGAACAATTGCCTCTACATTTTGGCCAAGTTTCAGAAAAATTGAATGGATGGATCAAACGTTATGGGAGAAAAGGGTAATTTTTTGCCATTTTGGGGGATTTTGACCCCCTGTGGGTGCGAACCAGATTTTTTTTCAAGGTCAGCGATACTTATTTTCTATTAGGAACAATTGCCTCCACATTTTGGCCAGGTTTCAGAGAAATTGAATGGATGGATGAAAAGTTATGGGGCAAAAAATGTCATTTTTTGCCATTTCGGGGCCTTTTGACCCCCTGGGGGGCTAACCAGTTTTTTTTTTCAAAAATCGGAGAATGTCACTTTCTAACCTGACCAAAGTTACAACTTCATGCAAAATTTCAGAGAAATTCAACACATGGCTGCGGAGAAAAATCCGGACGGACGGACAAGCCTCAAAACATAATTCCCTCGATTTTATAAATCGGGGGACCAATAAAAAGATATTTAATTTAACAAATAATATTTGGGACCACACACACACACACACACATACACTCTTATATAAAATCCTTCTTGATCAAAATAAGACATTGACAAAACAAAATTGGGATCATTCACCTTTCTTGGTATTATAAACCCTTGTTGCCTTTTAGGAAACCACAAATAGTGTATCTGTAGGTCGAAGATGTTTCACTCTAAGGATATATATAGTATTCACAGCAAAGATACTTGAAAGTCTTCCATTAATTTTTAAAGAGGATCTTCCGAAATCTTATTAATTCTCTCTGACAACATTTTAATTTCAAGTCTTTGGTGTGGCCCTAACCTTAACGGAGATTAAGAAAGAAATCTGAAATAGCTGTTAGAATTAGCATTAAAACAGTCCTGTGAGACGCTATTACAGTTCAGAGCTTCCAACCTTTTCAAAGCTAAAACATTGAGAATATTAAAGCAAATTTGTAAAAACTGGGAAAATTAAAAGCCAACAATTTCTGATTCAACTGAACAGAATATATTTAATTTCACAAATATTAAATTTGCGATCATGCACACATTTATATAAAATCCTTCTTTATTATTATGATAATATAATGACAAAATAAAATTGCGACCATTCACTTTTCTTGATACTATAGACCCTCACTGCCTTTTTAGGGAGCCACAAGTTGTATCTTTGTAGGTCCTCATTTATAATAAGGGGTTCACTCTTGGGAGACATACTATTCATAGCAAAGATACTTGAAAGTGTTCCATAAAGTTTCAAAGAGCACTGTTCCCAAATTTGATTAATTCTTCCATTTTAATGTCAAGCCTTTCAAGTTGGGCGCTACTATGAGAAATCATCATCAAACCTGTGCAAAATGAATTCAGCAACAAAATGAATTTAGTTTATTTTAAATATTTTCTGTGAGAAAATCTTCCTTAACTCTGATTTACTATTTATTGAATAGCTAGATGTCTGCCATCGAATGATCTCAGCTTGTTCGCCAGTGATTGAGGTTCTTAACCGACTTGACTCCTGAGGGTCATCTGTGCTCCCTCTGACCACTTCTCTACAGTGACATAGGAAGCGGAGCCCTCACTACCATGTCTTCATTAATTTCCTTTAGTGTCAAACATTTCAAATAATGACAAAATACAGAGTGAGAACTAATGTGTCCCTAGCTAACAATATTTATATCTATATTGTGTTAAAGTCTCTATATGATCTTCGAACATAGGAGAGTTCCTTAGCTATGAATGGTGCAAAGGGAGGTAATTTGGATTACACCACAGTAGATATGTTATGATTACTCAGGCTTTTATGGTTGAAACGTCGCTAGACGGAGGAATGACAGGCAGCAGATAAATCAAGGTTGCACAGATTTGTGGAGGACCCGGATAACCTACCAGGCATGGACCTCCCTCGCCGGCAGTGGACAATGCTCAACCGCCTCAGGACAGGTGTCGGCCGTTTCGCAGCGACCATGAAAGGATGGGGACTCGGCTGTCTGCGACTGTGGTCACTCTGAACAGACAGTAGACCACATCATCGAGTTATGCCTTTAATATCGACCACCCAATGGCAAAGCCGGCATAGCTGTGCTAGACAACAAAACATTAGCATGGCTTTTCTCAACCGAGCTGGTGATCTAACAGTGAGATGCTGTGAAGCAAACGAAAGAAGAAGAAGAAGGCCTCTGTTCTGGCCATTTTCAGATTTGTCGCACACCGATCATCTTTGTATAGACTAGAGATTAAGACAGAAATCTAAATTAGTTTTTTCTGCTTTAATAAGAAGTTGTGGTTAGGGTTAGGGTTAGCTGTGCCTCTTTTCTCTGGTTGTGGTTTTATTTGAATAACACTCATATAAAACCCTTCTTTGAAAAATAAGACATTGGCAAAACAAAATTGGGATCATTCCCCTTTCTTGGTATTATAAATCCTTGTTGCCTTTTAGGGAACCACAAATAGTCTCTCTAGGTTGCTATTTATAACAAGGTGTTTCGCTCTAGGGATATATAGTATTCAATGCAAGAGAAAAGTCTTCCGTTATGTTTTAAAAAGGATCTTCCGAAATCTTACTAATTCTCCCTGACAGCATTTTAAATTCTAGCCTTTTATATGGGCTTCACCAGGCTAGAAATTAAGCCAGAAATCTGAATTAGTTTTTTCTAGTTTTCTAAGAAGTTGTGGCGCTACAATAACGAAAATGGTCGACTATAGCCCTTCTTTTGGGCTGACTATAGCCCTTCTTTTGGGCTGAGGTTTACAACCTTTTCGACGATCCGCGTACATGTATAAATATGTAGCCTTTGTATTGTATAGTTTAAATGAATAAATAATCAAATTAAGTATAAAAAATGACATAGTTATGATTTATAAAAGTTTAGAATCGTAAGAGACAATCGGGATGATTCACTTTTCTTAATATTCCAAACCTTTTAGGGGACCACAAGTGAGTCCCCGTTTTTAAAAAGGTATTTCACTCTCGCAATGCATAGTTTGCATAGCAAGGATATTTAAAAGGATTCCATCAAGTTTTAAAGCGGACCTTTCGTAAGAATTCTTCTTTCTACAACACGAAACAGTTTTTCCAGTTGCATACTACAATGCGAAAATCATGCTATCATTGCAAACATGAGATCGCTATAACCAATGTTGGTAAAATATTTATCGTTAGACTTAATTTCTATCATTTGAAATGCATTCGTTCAAAAAGAATATATTTCATATATTAGTATTTATTACATAAATATTAACGTCCATAGACACATGTTTCGTCTTATGAAGATTCATCAGTGTGGTTTTATTAAGCTAACAGGGAGGTGACGATGGTTAAGTGGATAACGACGCGGACTGATGACCTGAGTGTGCTAAGTTTGAATCAAATCGATTTCATAATGCCACTTTCACTTAGGGATGTTGGCAACCTTCACAAGAATGCCAACAACAGAATCAAACCTGTTGAATTTACTTTATTTTACTATTAAGCTAACACATCGATCTCTGAGCTTGAACCTTGGACCTTCAGTCACCATTGACTGTGAAAGTCCAATATTTTTGCTGTTACTTATATATATATATATATATATAGCATATATCATGAATTAGTTAAAAAAAAAAAAGCAATAAAGTGCTCAATCGTAGGTTCTACAATGACTAATATAAAGTATTGTATTTAAAACTATACATTACAATGTCTGTTGTGGGTACCCGGGTTTCATTGGTCCAGACATGTCAGTTCTAGGGTAGAAACCATCTTAAATTTACGACGGTTTCTAACATAGGCCAGATCTTCAGCAGCCCCTGTAGATTTGGCTTGACAATATAAGATGGTTTCTACCCCAGAACTGACATGTCCGGACCAATGAAACCTGGGTACACCAAACAGACATTGTAATATATAGTTTTTGAATAGAATACTTTTTTTCTTAAGACATCCATGTATTCTTTGGTTATATATAAATATGAAGAATTGGCCTATGATAACATAAAAAGCAATCGAATACATAAATTTATGACTCACGATTTGTCTTGGTCCGGTCTTTCGTTGGACATCCAGAAGCACGTATAAATATATTTTATTTATTTATTTTTAATTTTTTTTATGTGTTTCTGAATGCCCAACAAATGGCTGCTTCAAGACAAATCAAGAAAACAATGAGTCACAAATTTATGTATTCTATTGTTTTGGATTCTACGCACACATACATATATATATATATATATATATATATATATATACACTTATAATATATTACATTATATTTTGTGTTTCAGTATTTTCTTCAACAGTGCTCAATACACAAATAGAGTTTCGTTGTAGCAATAGTACAGAATATATTTATGGTGAGCTACACAGAAATGCTTGTGTTTTGTCACCAAATGCATTTAGCCTGAGTAATTCTTTCGGGGATGAAACACAAACGTTTATGTGCAGCTCACTTGCTATAAGTATATTTCTATGCTACTATATATATAATATATATATATGTATGAACATTTCTAGGGTGAGAAGTTGTTAAGAGAGTGCCAGTCAGCACAGGTAAGAGTGAGATATGGAAGTTATGCCTAGATAATATCAATAAATTGCTAAACAAAAGATCCGAACTCGTATCAAATTGTAGACATAAGTTCCTCGTCTGCATCAAATAAATTTTAGATACAAATGATAAAATTTAAAAAATGGTAAATAATAAAGAAGGAGGAAGAAAATCCTCCTCATCATCATATTCGATTTAACATGCTGGCATGTGTTGGACAGCTTTTAGAAATTGACTTCCAAACTAACCTATCTCTGGCCAGGTTTTTAATTATCCCTCTTTCTCTTAAATCCATCTGTATCACTTCCTCCCATAGTTTCTTTGGTCTTCCTGCCAACTGACTCTCCTACCTCAATTGTTCGGCATCGACTAACCTAAGCAGTCTCATCCATTCTTTCAATGTGGCCAAACCAGCGACGTCTCTTGTTCTGCACCCATCTCCCTCTACTGTCCAGATTTAATCCTCTGAGGTTATCAGATCTAAACCTGTCTTTGAGACTCGTATTAAACATCTATTGTATCATTCTCATATCATTTCTCTCCATGCAACGAATGTCCTCAATCCTCACTGGCCAGGTTTCACTTTCATAAAACTGCATACACATCAATAGTGGTAACGCTCTGCTGGTTAGTAATGGTACGAATGGAAAATAAGTATAAAATTATATATTATTAAGCATATACATTTCATCAGGATGTGTGTGTATATATATATATATATATATATATATATATATAGAAAAGAAGGTAGTGCAGTTCCAACGAGAGAAAAGTATATATGTAAAGGAGTAAGGCTACCAACATTTGTAGAATGTACAAATGTTGGTAGCCTTACTCCTTTACATATATATATATATATATATATATATATAAGAAAATGAATGATGAAAATAAAAATTGGATAAAATACAATATTCATCAAGCATTCAAACAACTAATATAAAAAAAACTTTTCTTTTCCTTAATCCATGGATTTAAAAAAATAAGCTCTTTTATCAGAGGAAAAAATCAGCAAAATTGCATATATTTGAAAACCAGTAATGCAACTTTTGCTGATTTTCTCCTCTGATGAAAAGAGCTTATTTTTTTAAATCCATGGATTAAGGAAAAGAAAATATTTTTTTTCTATAATACTTAATGAATTAATAAATATGATATTTATTAGCTGTACCTCCTAGGCGTTGCTCGGGATGCAATAAAGTCATTTTAGTTTTTAATTTTTGTGATTTCTTTGCACAACATTTTAAACTTATACAGAAAACGAATTAAAATTTAAGTTGTAGGGGAGATAACTCTTTTGATACACATGCTACTTGGGGCTATTCTCTAAATACTTCCCTCTTCGGAGGAAGCTGGCTCAACCCACTAAGGATGCGTGCCACATCAAGACCACGTGAAGGTTGCAAACATCCATAAGTGAAAGTGCGATGGAGCCGACTGGATTCAAACTGTGCACCTTTGGGTCGTCAGTCCGCATTGTTATGCACTTCAACACGGCCACCTGATGGAAAGTAATTGAACAAATAGTTTGTTCGTTGTTTTTTTTTTTTTTCAATTTACATCGTCAAGAATGGCGGAACCTGCTGTCAATCCCGGTATCACAGCTCAGTTCACCGAAACCAGAAAACACGACAAATGCAACCCACTAACCGACCGTTTCATTTTTCAACCTATCTCAGTCGAAACGTCATGGGTCATCAAGACCGATATTTTATAATTGATACAAGATATTGAATGGATGATAGCCACTTTTAGGAATGAGGCCTGAGAGACCACTTGGATGTTCCAGCGCAACCTTTAAATCTTGATGAAGAAACAAAAAAACGTTGCCCTCGTGTGGAGGCAAGTAAATAGGGACTTATTGAAATTCAATTTTAACTTTCTCCATATATAAAACTCAATGCATGTGAATGTGTTGGCTGTGTTCCCTATATTAATGAAGGTTAGCGAATCTACATGAAATCTAAAAGTGCATCTTTATGTAAAATTTTCTGGCAAAGATAATAAAAGGGTTCCCAAATCTCTAAGTGCATCCCTAAATTGGCTATGACGTCATAAACCCCTTAAAACTTCACAAATTTTCTGGGGGGAAAAATGGAAATGGCCATAAATATCTAAGTACTCTCCTACCCTAAAGGAGCTGGGGACGAGGGGCGAACCTCCTTTAAAACTTAAAATTTATCCTATTTTAGTGAAATTTATATCATATGTATAAAATTTTCCGGGGAAGACAATGGAAGTTGCCCCGAATCTCTGTTACCCTCTATGTGCTGAATATCTACGTGCCCCCACTTCTAAGTGACCCATTGGGGCAGAACTCCCTTAAAACTCAAATACGTATATCCGATTTTAATGAAATGTAAGTTACATGTATAAGACAGTAATTCAAAGAGTTTTCCAACATTTCAGCTTCGTCCGGCTTTATTAGGGGGCGAAATGGGAGGAGGGGGCCAGTAAAAACGAGCATTTAAAAAATTTTTTTTGTTAACATAGTTCATCCCAAACAAGGCAAGCCACCACTGTAGACGTAAGGGGCTACTGAGAAAAAGGGTGAGAGTTGGGAGGGGGGGGGCCAATTTAAGTTTGGAGCTGTGCAGCGAGATGTCTGTGTTTACATTAGTTTTAAATTTCTGCATGTCAGTACCGTCAGAAAAACAGGGAGCAGGGAAGGAGTTCCAGAGTCCAGCAGCACGAGGAAAGAAGCTTTTGGAGTAGAAAGCTCTTTGGCATCTGGAGACCTTCACAGTGAATGGATGGGATTTGGCAGATTGTCTGGTTGGTCTAGTGAATTTGCGTCGTGGGGGCACCAGAGCAGCAAGTTCATCAGAGCATAATCCATTGAAGTACTTGTAAAACAGGCACAAGGATGCAACGTTACGGCGATGGGACAGGGGCTGGAGCTTGGTGGATAGTGAAGGACCTATCAAGTTGGCGACTCGTTTTTGAACCTTGTCTAAGAGGGAGAGACTAGCTGATGATGCCCCAGCCCAGATGTGGCAACAATACTCCATGCATGGGCGGATGGTGGCTTTGTAGAGATATAGGATAATAGTGTAAAAGTACATAGTAGTGATCCTCATTTAATCCTGAGCAACGTCGGGTCACCCTGCTAGTTTCTAATAAATGTTCAAAAACTTTATGGCTGATTTTCAAAGGAGGTAATTTTTTTCATTTTTCCAAATTTAATAAAAGTCATTGAATTCACTTATCCATTTTAATGAGAATCAGATTTATTTTGTACGGCAATTTAAAAATTGATACGGGGTATTCTTTTTTTTATCATTCATTTTGATTCCATCGAAATAATGACCGTGCGGCTGTAGTTTCAAACAGCCACAAACAATTTGGCTCGTAAAAAAAAAAACTCGTAATGTTATAAGTAAATTCTTAAAACGAAAAGATATGTTTGTTATCGAAATGCAACATCGAAGAGTTTATTGAGGAAATCACGCGAAAAATTGGAGAGGTCTACGTTTTGAAAGTGAAGTAGTATAAAAGGTTGCACGTTCTCACTTACTGCCGTATCACGTTAAAAGCATTGGTTCTCGTCCGATCACCAAAGTTAAGCAATGTAGAGCCTGTTCAGTACTTAGATGGGTGACCGCTTGAGAATACCGGGTGCGGAGAGCAGGTTTTTTCTTAAAGAAAATAAATAAGTTTAGTTTTAAAGAAGTAATTCTGTTTATAAGTTTTAGTTGTGTTTTTTTTCATCGTTGGGTGATTGTAAATAAGTCACCACTAATCAAGGCTAAAAGCCACTCAAGGGTTAATGTGATTGTCAATTAAGAATATTAAATGAACTAAGTTTGAATACTTATAGAGACGGTTTATGACGGATAAAGTATCGATGTAATACGATGAAGCCAACATTTTATTTTTTTATCTAGTTAATCCCATAATGTGTAAGATCCAAGGGAAATAATCCAATTCACTATCTGGTTGATCCCATAATGTGTCAGATCCAAGGGAAATAATCCAATTCACTATCTGGTTGATCCCATAATGTGTCAGATCCAAGGGAAATAATCTAATTCACTATCTGGTTGATCCCATAATGTGTCAGATCCAAGGGAAATAATCCAATTCACTATCTCATTTCTAATCGTAGCAAAATTGCTTTCTATTGGTATAAAGAACATAACAGTTTTTTTTTATATAAAAAATATTGTTTTATTTCTTCGGTTAAATTCATTTACAAATGAACAAATGGGTCTTGGATTTGCATTGGTCTTCTTCCCCAGAGTCTCTTTTGTCTGTCAGACTCTCTTCACGCCCAGACACTCAAAAGGCACCCTGTTAAATAACTTTTATTTATGTCATCCGCTGTCAGCTCTGTTATAAAATAGCTGTGACCCAATTCCGGATCACAGCTTTCTTGGACAATACCATTCTTCTTCTCTCTAGGCTTGGTAACTGATGTCATTAAGCTGGGCAGGATGAGACAGCTTGGCCATGTCGAGCGAAGTTCCAGCTGGATCTCTCGGGTCAGAAACATGTCCATCGCTTCAAGTCGGCAGGCTGGAAGACCGAAGCTTTCTTGGGATGAGCTTTGTAAATGTGACCATGCAGCCCTGGGGATTACAAACTTGGATCCTCGCGACCGCCAAGCCTGGACTGGAAGACTTCGATCAAGACTGACAGGCAAGCCCCACCCTCTTATAAAGGACCAATCAAAAGCCTGTTCAAAAATAAATCGGTTGATGATGATGATGATGATGATGATGATGATGATGATGATGATGATGATGATCGTGCTTTTCGACCTCCTGACGTTATGGATAAGGACTAGTTTTGTTTTGTTATTTTTTTCCCAAATAATTCTTTGTTATTTTTTTTTTATTTTTTTATTTTGATCTCAAATACCGTCTGTAGATGACCCGGGTTCAAACCCCGCGTCCTGCCTAATAACATTACATTGAATGAAAACATTTGAAATATTAAAGTTTTAAGTATTTTTTTAAAAATTCAATACGCACGTAGTTGTCAAAGATAAAACATTTAAAAGAACTAATTAATTTAGTTAAATTAACTCTGATTTACGATTTCAAGTGTAGAATATGTTTGGCACAGGCCTAACCTATTGATTGTCAACCTCACAAAGAAAAGATGACAACAACTTGGAAGTCGTAGACTCTTTCTGCTGCCTAGAAAACATGCGGAACACAAGTGGTGGATGTGAACTCAGTACAACTACTAGGGTTGAAGGCAGCGTCGGCGAAATTTCATCGGTTGTTGGCACTGTTAACATCGCGAGTTGTCTCCCTCTTCAATCGTGCAAAGTTGTATAACAGCGCCATGTAGCATAATGACAGATCCATGATTAAATGGATCTGTCATTTGAAATCTGACGAAACCCAACACATTAGGTCGGAGGATTTACTGAAAACACTACATTTGTCCAGCAAGGATGAATCGGTTGAGCTGGTAGAGTCATGTGGAGTGTTTGCTCTCCTAGATAAACCGTTGTAGAAAGATGGAAGGTTGGCCGGCCAAGGAAGACTTGGAAGCAAGAGAATGGACAGAGTGGAGTTTGTGCAACACTTGATCTGCTGAACCGTGAGGACAGGATAGCTAACTTGCAAAATATCAAAGCATGTCTGAGCCCTGGACAAGGGAAACTTATGTTAAAAGAGAATTAGAGGTGGAAGTTGGGATATTCTTTAAATCCCTTATTTTATAAAGACGATGTATTTAACTAACATCGTTTCGGTTTAATAAAAGACAGTCTATCCGAGCGTCAGATGTGACACAATGTCAGGCTTCAAATGAGGGATGGCCGTTGCAGAATACGACAACAGCATTTATAGTTCATAACAAATGAAATATAAGAATAAATGCTGGTGTACCCCAGGGATTCATTCTTGGACCTATACTGTTCCTGATTTGCTGATGACACCTGTTGTATATTTGAATGAGACGACGACAAACGTACAACTTACCTCGTGTGGGGAGCCGGGCACAACGAAAGAAAAGAAAGAGAAGGAGCAATGCGTTTTTATGGGAAGGAAGTACTTCCGTCGGAAACGTGGGAAGGAGGCTGCACTATAAGAGCAATCAATGGATTCATTCTTGGACCTATACTGTTCCTGATTTGCTGACGACACCACGCTCTACTCTCGTCATGTGGGCAAAATGGATGCACACATATTCGAGGCAATGACTGAATCCTTAGAAAGTGACCGGCAGTCTCTCGTGGAATGGGGTCATAAATGGTTGGTAACATTTAATGCTGCAAAGACAAAGCTCCTTTCATTCAATAACTACAAGAAACCTCTTCAACGACCTATTGCTATGGCAAATAACACCTTACATCAGAGTCCAACGTTCAAACTCCTCAGCCTAACATTCACTGGTAACATGTAATGGAACAAATACATTGAAGACATTGCCAAGGCTGCTGCAAAGAAGGTGGGCTCCCTCTACCGTGCTAGTAAACTTCTTACACCTGACATTATCCTATATCTCTACAAAGCCACCATCCGCCCATGCATGGAGTATTGTTGTCACATCTGGGCTGGTGTATTATCCACTAGTCTCTCCCTCTTAGACAAGGTCCAAAAAAGAGTCACCAACTTAATAGGTCCCTAACTATCCACCAAGCTCCAGCCCCTGTTCCATCGCTGCAATGTTGCATCCTTGTGCCTGTTTTACAAGTACTTCAATGGATTGTGCTCTAATGAACTTACTGCTTTGGTGCCCCCTCAACGTAAATTCACTAGACCAACCCGACAATCAGCTAAGTCCCATCCATTCACTGTGGAGGTCCTCAGATGCCGGCCTCTGAAACTTCCTCCCTACTCCCTGTTTTCCTGGCGGTACTGACATACATAAATTAAAAACTAATGTAAACAGACATCTCGCTGCACAGCTCCTAACTTAGGATGACATCTAAAACCTACACCCTAATTCTCAGTAGCCCTTATGTCTACAGTGGCGACCTGCCTTGTTTGGGGTGAAGTATGATAAAAATATTTTTTTAAATGTCCTCAGGCATCGAGTAAATCACCAATGTTACATAAAAACATCTGAAAATCTTTCATATAAAGGAAATTCTTAATTCTGTGTGCGTCAACTAAAAGTCAGAAACCACACAAGATACACTATTTAAAAAGGAGCAATATGCTACGGCGAGAATGGAGCCTGAACAACTAGAAAGGTAACTACATGAAGGAAGGAGAAATGAGGGAAGGTCGAGACTAAGATTCGACGATACAGCGAAATAGAGGAATATCAGCAGCAGCGGCGATCATGCGAAATATATAACCAAGTGGGAAAATGTTGAGCTTCGTGAAATTGTTGGTGCCGCTTCGAAAGTCTACATACGATGGTGAACATCTGATCTCCGAATTAGTCAGATGTATTTCCCTTTGAACTATTCATTCACGCTGAATCTGTAAGCTTACAAAGCTTATATCGTCAGATTCAGTGTGACCAGGGATCAAATTAGTGCAAGAAGGGGGGGGGGGGGGATTTTTTTTTCATTCTTACTGGTAGTTGTTTCAAAAACAACACTGAAATTAGATCAAATAACATTTGGTTAGCTTTCTTTTTTTTTCTATTATATTGAACCAGTTGCCAGAAAGAAAGTGCAAAAAACAAAAAAGATGCAAAAAAAAAGATGCAAAAAAAAAAGATGCAAAAAAAAAAAAGATGCAAAAAAAAAGATGCAAAAAACAAAAAAGATGAAAAAAAAAAGATGCAAAAAAAAAAAGATGCAAAAAAAAAGATGCAAAAAAAAAAAAGATGCAAAAAAAAAAAGATGCAAAAAAAAAAAGACGCTATGCGCATTTTTTGGAACACTTCTATTTTGTTATCTGTTCTCCTCGCAATCACGCTTAAATTTTCTTGCTCGTATTGAAAGGAGTTTTTAACGTTTCTGCTCTAATTTCCACTTTACTCATGCTAATCTAGCATATAAAATTATCTTGTCAGGTTTTACAATTTGGACCTAGAATAACTGACATGTCAAACTTTGATTTTGACTAGCCAATTTGTATTTGTTGTTGTTGCACTATAGTAACGTACTTGTCTGACCCAAAAAATCAAAATCAACAAGCGCAAAATGACTCGTATTTTTATTGAAAAATATGAAAAAGAGTTGTCTCCCTTACAACTAAAATTATATTTCTTTTTTTGTAGAAGTTTTCAAAAATGTGCAAACAAATAAAACTAAAATGACTTCACTGCGTCCCAGACAACGCTGAGTAGGGTTAGGATAAGGGTTAGGGCTAGTTGTCGTTTATCGTAACTTAATGATTTGTTCAAGGCTGCATCTGACTTTGTTTAGTAAAATAACGCATCAGTTTGTTATGGCCCTGTCCGATCCACTATGGGTTTTGTAAATATAACATTCCTTAAATCAAAGTTTTATTGTTCATGGGTAAAGCAACAAAGCTAATTGCTAGCATGGATTGCATAATCGGAAGGTATAAGGTCAAACTCTGGATTTTGACTCTGACTCCTTGGATTCAAAAAATTCTGACTCCGATTCAGACTCTTAGAATTCACAAATATCTGACTTCAACTTTGACTCCAACTCGTAGAAGTCACAAATATCTGACTTCAACTTTGACTCCAACTCGTAGAAGTCACAAATATCTGACTTCAACTTTGACTCCAACTCGTAGAAGTCACAAATATCTGACTTCAACTTTGACTCCAACTCGTAGAAGTCACAAATATCTGACTTCAACTTTGACTCCAACTCGTAGAAGTCACAAATATCTGACTTCAACTTTGACTCCAACTCGTAGAAGTCACAAATATCTGACTTCAACTTTGACTCCAACTCGTAGAAGTCACAAATATCTGACTTCAACTTTGACTCCAACTCGTAGAAGTCACAAATATCTGACTTCAACTTTGACTCCAACTCGTAGAAGTCACAAATATCTGACTTCAACTTTGACTCCAACTCGTAGAAGTCACAAATATCTGACTTCAACTTTGACTCCAACTCGTAGAAGTCACAAATATCTGACTTCAACTTTGACTCCAACTCGTAGAAGTCACAAATATCTGACTTCAACTTTGACTCCAACTCGTAGAAGTCACAAATATCTGACTTCAACTTTGACTCCAACTCGTAGAAGTCACAAATATCTGACTTCAACTTTGACTCCAACTCCTTATTTTAAAGTCTTCAAACTCTATGTTGATTCTTTGGAGATTAAAAAATCTAACTCTGTCTGAATCCTTCCAAAACCTCTGACTTCGACACTGCAACCCTGATTGTTTTAAAGTTTCCAATAAACAAAGAAGAAAGTCATCTTTTGGACACTCTTCCAATTATTGTTCACATTATCAGTGGAAGCTATGGTCGTTTTTTCTGCCCTCGTGGTTCGTGTGTGTGTGTGGGGGGGGGGGGGGGTCGATATCATCATGAAGAAAGGATGTGGCGATAATTTAATTTTTAACTATATAATTTATTTCCTTGAGTTGCTTCGAGATCATCACCCGAGGAGACGCAACGGATTTAACGCCCCGATTTTCTAGGTTCTACACAACAACTGTTTCCGTTACATTCTAAACTGCAAGTACTTATCTCTTTCAAATATCTCACGCTACTGAACTGACCAATCAACTGCCCGCTTCATATATCAGGCTTCACCAACCCTGGGGTCAAGCTCTGTCAATCAAGCTTGCTAAGCTGCTATGCTTAACCCAAAAACATATGTAATTACATGTCGGTCTTGATGCGTACGATAAAAAAAAAGGATCCACACATCATACTGATGCTGTTAATAATCTTTATTAACAAATCAATACCACAGTAGCCCCAACCCTAACCCTAACCCTAACCGTGGAAATGCGGTGAATATAAATCATGCTTTAAAAGTAGGAAATTAACAAACAAATTGTATTTCTAATAAATAAGACACACCCTAACCTTAAACCCTAACCCTAAACTCTGACCCTAAATCACACACAATAAATATGCAAATATGAAATAACTTTCATTCACATCGTCATCCACAGTTTGTCGAAGCAAGAACAATTGTTTCAAGAAGGTCGCCAGACCATGATCATGCTACCTTTTCTTTTTTATTTCAGCATATTCTTCATTCCTCTCTATACTTGGCTTTCTTAAGAGGTCACTGTAGCTTAGCATAAGCACTGATTTATTTTTTATAGTTTCTTTGTTATGATCGGGATACAGTTAGTCCTCCTTTCATCAATGCTACACACATAGTAGTTAAAAGACATAAATATATATAAATATATATATATAAATATATGTATATATATATATGTATACTATGAATATTTTTATTAAATATTTAAAGTGTATTTACCTACAGACGACGTCGTTTCGGACTTACGTCCTCATCCGTGCAGGAAGTGGTAGTTTCAGGTGGTCAGGGTTAGGATTCGAACACAGTTCGTAGATTCAGAGAGAATCATGATCCTACACCCTAATCTATTAGGCCAACGGAAATCACCACAGACATTACTGAAATTAAGATACATTTAAAGCCAGTGGCGGGTTCAAACGTTCCGAGATAAAAGAGTGCTTAAACACGCGAGCGTGTAAGCTTTGCTTCCATAGCTTAACGACCTCAGATTTTTATAATTTCAGACAGTGCTCGACGATTAAGGGGACATTACTATGAATATTTTTTATTAAATGTTAAAGGGGACATTACTATGAATATTTTTTATTAAATGTTAAAGGAGACATTACTATGAATATTTTTTATTAAATGTTAAAGGAGACATTACTATGAATATTTTTTATTAAATGTTAAAGGAGACATTACTATGAATATTTTTTATTAAATGTTAAAGGAGACATTACTATGAATATTTTTTATTAAATGTTAAAGGGGACATTACTATGAATATTTTTTTATTAAATGTTAAAGGGGACATTACTATGAATATTTTTTATTAAATGTTAAAGGGGACATTACTATGAATATTTTTTATTAAATGTTAAAGGGGACATTACTATGAATATTTTTTATCAAATGTTAAAGGGGACATTACTATGAATATTTTTTATTAAATGTTAAAGGGGACATTACTATAAATATTTTTTATCAAATGTTAAAGGGGACATTACTATGAATATTTTTTATTAAATGTTAAAGGGGACATTACTATGAATATTTTTTTTATTAAATGTTAAAGGGGACATTACTATGAATATTTTTATCAAATATTACAGACGATGTCGTTTCGTACTTCATCAGTGCAGGAAGTGGTGGTTTCAGGTGGTCGAACAAGTTCGAACGCAGTTTGTAGATTCAGAAGAGAATCACGATCCTACATCTTAATCCATTAGGCCAGTGGAAATCACCACAGACAATACTGAAATTAATATATAAATATGACTAGTTTTGAGATCAGAGGTTCATCATCATATGCAGTCTGTCGAAGCGACACTGACAATTTCCTGAAGGTCAAATGGTCAACACATGGTTATATTTTTGCCATGATCACTGATGATGATGATCGCTGCTGCTGCTGCTGCTGCTGCTGCTGCTGCTGCTGCTGATGATGATGATGATGATGATGATGATGATGATTTCAAGTATCCTCTATTTCAAGTATCTTTTCACTGTAGTCCCGGCCTTCCCTGATTTCTCCTTCCTTCGCACAGTTCAGAATACACCAGTTGCCTTTCCAGTTGTTCAGGTTCCATTCTCTCCATAGAATATTGCTCCTTTAAAAGAATCATTCTGAAAGCACCAATCATGACAGTGATGATCTGTGTCTGTAGTTGCCACATTCACTCCAGGTCTCTTACTCATCTGTATTAGCCGATCTGCCATAAGTCTTCACACCCCAGTAATTCTTGATTAGTGACCGCATCCTGTTAGACTACATTCATAATCTCTCCGAGATGACGCATCACGTCACCATGGAGCCTTTTCACTTCAGTATGGGATATATATATATATATATATATATATATATATATATATTTCATCTTTTCACTATAAAACAAGAATCGACAAAACAAATGCTCTGTAGACTTTGAATTTCACTTGCATGGTAACTTTTTTGTTTTATTTTACTTCAGTGTAAGTTCTCAGAAATCAAGGGACCCCTTCCTGGGTCTCACTCTTGATCTCTATATGAGATACATAGATATTCGAATATTCTATTAAAGTTCTCCTTTATTTCTCAAACGTCGAGTCAGTAAAGAAGTTAAGAACATTAATTTTCTTCTCCTCAATTGACCAGTTAACTATGTTGTAGTATATCTTTCTTGTGGTTTCTTGGTCTGACCGGATTCCAGGACAAGAATTCATCTAGTCTGGTGGAGTATTCAGCTAAGTGCTGTTACTTGAAGTAACATTACTAGGAGAAGCTGCACTATTCATCGTATAGCAAAGTGTATAGTCGTGCTGATGGGATCTTTTTTGTGCTGCGAATACTATGTTATTTTGAATATTTGTTTAGGGTTTTCTTGTAGGGTGAAGTATCCTGATGTCAGGTTGTCCTGGCAAACCTTTTACAGAGAGACCGAAGACGCTCGCGGATGGTATCAAGTAGGTAATTCAAACTCCCCAGTAGGTAATTCAACCTCCCTAGTAGGTAATTCAAAGTGACTCATCAATTCAGTTAAAATAGAGAGCATAAACAGTTGGAGATTTAAAGAGAACATTCAGATCTAAAATGGAAGACGTATATTCAGTCTGTTGTTAGAGTCGCTAGAAAAAGTAGCTGACGCCTCCAGAGTCCTGTTGCCCCATCTGGGGAGGTGCCGCTCAGCGCACACTTTCCTCCCCCGAGTACAAAATCGACTTTGAAATCTAGTGGCGGATGTTATCTTCTCTTCCCAACAGCCTCTTTCTCACAAAAGAGACGTTGCTAGTCTCTCTCTGCTCTATCGTTATTTCCATGCGAAGTGCTCGACTGAGCTGCAATCTTGGGTTCCACCTGGTAAGACATTCACAGCAAGAACTCGTCTTTGCTACGACCACAACGAAAGAAGACTTTCCTTTCTCCCCTCATGTACTTTGTGTCAGACGTTATGGACGGAACTTCTTTGCAACAGCTTCCCACCTGTGGAACACATTGCCGCGAGACTGCTTCACTGCTGCTTACAACTTAGTTGTCATCAAATCCAATGTTAACAAATTCGTGTCCTAAACCGCCCCAGAAGTAATCAACTGCAGTTCATACCATTAATCAATTTCGGTACTCCAATAGTGTTCCCCATCTTTCAGCTGTTAGCCATTATCTTCGAATGGCTCTTGGTCTTCATAAGTGATGACTCCAATAGTAAAAAAAAAAATTAAAATTAAAAAACTCATAAAGTTAGCAGAAATTCAGGAAGAGCATTATTAGATGGGGTCAAAAGGTCAAAGGTCAAAAGGTCAAAGGTCACTCTTACTATTATGTTACTCAATCAGTAGTGAAGTTATGTGAAGTTGCTAAAATACGAACTAAGCGACACAAGTTCTTTTTTTTTTTTAATACTAATGAGCCACCACTTATCAAGGCCAATAGCCACTCGAGGATAAAGTTTAATGAGAGGATTGAAAATCATGAATGGAATGTCCAACGTTTATGGCAAGTATTTGTTGACATTGGATTTGCAGACGACCGTGTTGTAGTCTGCAGGGAAGCAGTCCCCGGGAAGGGGGGGGGGCTCCTGCTGATCAGATTCAGTTTCGTCATATCCGAATTCTTCTGATGCACAGAAATGACAAACGTTTGGGGGAAGAAAAAAAACTGTTCTGCTCGCATGAAACTCAAAAATTGTGGTGAACGTTCGATAACTTTGAACGACATTTAGCAAAGTTTTTACATTTGCGTCGATATTTTATGGGTTTTTTTTTTCTTTAATAAATACAAATTAAAGAAAGTTATTTCCGCCTTATTTACGACTGGTTTTAATGAATGGATGAATAAAAATAAAGAAAACAAAATGACATTTAACAAAAAAAAAATCCCAGCAGATCAGATCTATAAAAAATTGTCATTGATAAATTGTGCAACAAATTACGTCCGTCAGTATTTAAGCTGAGATGAGATTACATCATGTGATTGCAATCAATTTATAAGACAACTAGCTCTCCCGACCCGGCATTGCCCGGGATGCAGTGACGTCATTTTAGTTTTTAATTTGTATCTGTTTGCACATTTTTTACAGAAAAAGAAATCAAATAAAGACAACTCTTTTTATATTCTTCAATTGCGGTTTTGATTTTTTGGTCATAATCGAAAAATGTTTCCGAATATAGATTGCCTGTAATTTTTTGAATCAATTGAAGTATGTTATTTTATTACCAGTAAAATGGTACAACAATAACAAATGAATGTCGGCCAATGAGAAAGTTTGATCTGTCAGCTTAAATGCTATTTTTGGGTCTTACTTTGAAAATGTGCTAACTTTATTGATATAAGAGATAATGCATTGGGGTATGTTGCAAAGAAATCAATAAAATGCTCGATCGTAACAATGCGAGAGCTAAAATACAATTTATTTATTTAAAAACTATACATTGCATATTTCAGAGACGTACCATGGTTTCATTGACATTGGTAGATCTTTACTGTTTAGAAAAGGCCCTTACAACCCATTTCATTGCTTGGCGACTCGAAAAATGGAAGCCTACCCTTTTGTGAACTGTCTTCATTTCGTGAGTCGCCAAGGATTTGAAATTGGTTGTAAGGACCTTTTCTAAACAGTAACAGTCCACCAATTTCAATGAAACCATGGTACGCAATGTATAGTTTTTAAATAAATAATTTGTAGATATAGAAGATAGATAGAAGACAAATGTCAGGTAAAACATAACCTCCTCTGCAGACATAATTAGTTATTACTACTAATCAAGGCCATTCCTATAACAGGCCGAGCGATCTAACATTTGGGGTCTTTTTAGCTGCTGACACTTCACTCACATAACCGAGAAAATGTCATTCACTTGGAATCACACCAACACCAGCTCCGCCCTGTGCTCCAGTGTATCGCTATGGTCTTGTGTTCTGTTATCAGATTCACTTCAGGAAGAACTGTAGAAGAGGTTGAAGGATACATATACTGTTAAATGTAACAGTGTATGTGTGGGTGGAGGAAAAGGCCTCCAAGACATAGGGTGCATGGTGGTGGTGGTGGTGGAATGCGGAAGTTAGCATACTCTCAACCTCTTATTTCCCTGGACTTGGATTCATTGGAGCTCCGACATCTAGCAACTGATCTACAAATTGTCAAGAAGGCTGCGGCTGTCTTGGCAACATTCAGCAAGACATTTGTTAACCACTTTCCAGTCATCTATTCAAAACTATACCGCTATGGTGCGGCCACACTTAAGGATCGCAGACTAATAATGTGAATGCTATCTAACTCCAAACATTGACTGCCTAGCAACCATTCAGAGACATGCTACCATTCAGAGACATGCAGCCATTCAGAGACATGCAGCCATTCAGAGACATGCAGCCATTCAGAGACATGCAGTCATTCAGAGACATGCAACCATTCAGAGACATGCAGGCATTCAGAGACATGCAGTCATTCAGAGACATGCAACCATTCAGAGACATGCAACCATTCAGAGACATGCAGTCATTCAGAGACATGCAGTCATTCAGAGACATGCAACCATTCAGAGACATGCAACCATTCAGAGACATGCAGGCATTCAGAGACATGCAGTCATTCAGAGACATGCAGTCATTCAGAGACATGCAACCATTCAGAGACATGCAGGCATTCAGAGACATGCAGTCATTCAGAGACATGCAACCATTCAGAAACATGCAGGCATTCAGAGACATGCAACCATTCAGAGACATGCAACCATTCAGAGACATTCAACTATTCAGAGACATGCGACCATTCAGAGACATGCAACCATTCAGAGACATGCAGTCATTCAGAGACATACTGCCATTCAGAGACATGCAACCATTCAGAGACATGCAACCATTCAGAGACATTCAACTATTCAGAGACATGCGACCATTCAGAGACATGCAACCATTCAGAGACATGCAGCCATTCAGAGACATACAGCCATTCAGAGACATGCAACCATTCAGAGACATGCATCCATTCAGAGACATGCAACCATTCAGAGACATGCAACCATTCAGAGACATGCAGGCATTCAGAGACATGCAACCATTCAGAGACATGCAACCATTCAGAGACATACAACCATTAAGAGACATGCAACCATTCAGAGACATGCAACCATTCAGAGACATGCAGCCATTCAGAGACATGCAGCCATTCAGAGACATGCAACCATTCAGAGACATGCAACCATTCAGAGACATTCAGCTATTCAGAGACATGCAGCCATTCAGAGACATGCAACCATTCAGAGACATGTAACCATTCAGAGACATGTAACCATTCAGAGACATGCAACCATTCAGAGACATGTAACCATTCAGAGACATGCAACCAACTAGATACTCTGAATGTCTGAAATTGGAATTATTGAATCTCCAACGTCAAGCAACTGACTTGGTAAACACACACAAAATTATTAACCATCTTGCCGCCAGCAACAACTCGGAGCTCTTTTTTGATGTCCATGTGTCTAACACACATGGACATGCTTACAAAGTCCGAAAAAAGCACAGCTCCTCCCATGACTTTCGGATAACATTTTTTCGCGCTCAGAATTGCTGAAGCATGGAACAAACTGGCCCCAATCAGTTGTTGGCTGCCGAGACACTGCATCCTTTAGAACTCTCACGCTTCTCGAAATTTGCTCAAACTACACCTGATGTCCCCCTTCTATGTGCATGCGTGTACATGCACATGTGCATGCGTGTACATGGACATGTGCATGCGTTATAGTGCAGCTGAGAACTGGACACAATAATTTCTTCTTCTTTTTCTTCTTTTTCTGGCAACCAAAAATAAAGTTAGGTAAAGATTGAGAGTTCAAAGAGTCCAAGGAACGTTCCGAGTGAAAGAGTTGTTTACCGTGTCAGCAGGAATTGAATGCACATGTTCATTTCGGCTGTCGCCGTGTGTGTTTTACGTGTGTGTAAATGGGATGGGTATGAATTATTCATCAATGATTCTGACGTTTACCGGTAAAATAATCAAGTAGGTCATTCCCCTACTTGAATTTTTGACCGTCGGGTTAAACTTACATAGAAAACTGAACCCTCTGCAAAATATTTAACAATTCTTTTTTTTTATATGATCTGAAAATTTGGGGTACTTACAAGATAAGCATCTGAATTTTTTTTTTTTTAATTTTCAAAAATTAAACAACAAAAGACGGTGGGAGTGGGGGTGGGGTGGATGACGTATCGTATATGTCGACCAAACATCTAAATTTGTAACCTTTTTATCTTTTTAAAAAAAAATGGATGCACTTTAAACCGAACGTTAGAGGGTAAAAATTATTTTGTCCTTGTGATTCTAGTAAATGGTATCAGCCAATTATTTTCGGCATTTTTTTCTTAGGTATGAACCCGCCAACCCTAACCGACAAACATTCCTTTTCAAATAATTTCACACCCAGTTTGGTAAATACTGATTAAAGATATTCATGATAATGGGTTAAATTGCTGTTAATGTCAGATAATAAGCATTTCCGGTACCCCCCCCCCCTATCCCCACCACCACCACCACCACCACCACCACAGCCGCCTTCCACGATCGACACAAAAATTTGCTTAATTAGCTCAGAGGTTTCAGTAAATTGGCTTCATTTGTCTCTCTGGGAAACAAGTCAGTATTTCATTCTCTCTCTCTCTCTCTCTCTCTCTCTCTCTATATATATATATATATATATATATATATATATATATAACTTCTTTGTAATATAGCAGGAAAATTCCCAGCAGAGTGCTCGATTAATTAAGAATTAAAGTTAAAAATTAAAAATTAAGAGCGTAATATTTATTTATTTTGGTACAGAAAAATTAGTACAACATTCGTACCGTCGGTTTCAAGCGCAGAAGGACTTAGCCATCCGGCTCTCTTCAGCTTCTCTGATAAATATATATATATATATATATATATATATATATATATATATATATATTAATAAACTAACAACAATATATCTATATATATATATATATATAAATATAATAGAGAATGGTAGTTAGCTTGAAGCATTGCTGGGAATAGTAATATGTTAAGAAGGCTGAAGGCAATGCAAAGTGCCGGATAGGTTGTAAGCTGGAAGGAATCAAAAAAATAATAAATCGAAGTGGGGGGACTTACTTATTATTTTTCTTAAAATCTTACATAACAGCAAGTGTGGAATTGGCTATTTTCTCAAAAATAATAAACACCAAAGGAAAAATCCGTCTGTGTAGAGAATTCACCAAAATGGATGCCAGAGAGTAGGGTTGGAGCAAACCAGTCCCGCAGAGACGGATTTTTTCTTTGGTGTTTATTATTTTTGAGAAAGGGCAGATTTTCCTGAAATATTAAATAAATGATTTTTAATCATCATCCGGACAACATTTTGCATAAAGAGCCTGTTATTTACGTTTAATCCAGAAGCGAATGAATTTGAAAGGGACCTTTAAAAAAACGTTTTTTTTATTCAGATACCTCTGGGTTTTTTTTAACCATATGTATTAGAAATCAATTAATAAATATACCCATGAATTCAATTAATTTGGAGTATTTTAAATGGTTGTTTATAAGCATAATATAACCCTAACTCTAACCCTAACTTATTTGAAAATTCAAATCCATAGTTAAGACAACAATTAAACAAAACTTCGCAAATTTTTATATTTTAGATATTTTTTTAGAATCAAAATCATTTAATGGATTTTTATTAATAAGGATTCTAAACATAAGGTTTAGTAGCATATATATATATATATATATATATATATATATATATATATATATATATATATATAATAATAATCCAGGTAAAACATCCACAGGGTAGTAATCCAAAGAATTTCAACCAGGTTTATAAAAAGTGCTCAATATCAAATAGAGCTTTTATATATGATTATTTTTATTTACACAGACATGTGCAAAATCTGCGACACTGGCATGTCGATGTTATCGATCAACAGCTATTATAAACTGAGATCTCATCAGGCAGAGTTAGAATCCGATCTTAATCTTAGATCATATTTGGAAAGAATATTTGGATCGGATTCTAACTCTTCCTGATGATATCTCAGTTTATAAAAGCTGTTGATCGATAACATCGACATGCCAGTGTCGCAGATTTTGCACATGTCTGTGTAAATAAAAATAATCATATATATATATATATATATATATGCATTTTAATCTTTGTAAGGGGACATGAAAGTGGTGCAAAAATGTTATGTCTGATTAATTCTTCTTCCTCCTCTTCCTCTTCTTCTTCTTCTTCTTCCTCTATATCTTCTTCTTTTTCTTCTTCTCCCTATTCTTCTTCTTCTTCTTCTTCTTCTTCTTCTATATTTTCATCCTCCTCTTCCTCTATATCTTCTCCCTCTTCTTCTTCTATATCTTCTTTTTCTTCTTCTTCTTTTTCTTCTTCTTCTTTTTCTTCTTCTTCTATTCTTTTTACGTCCCTTTTCCCCTTGTCCAGGGTTCAGACGCTTTTTTAAAATATATTTTGCATTGTTGTACTGCAGTCCTCACGGGTCAACTGTCTCCAAATTCTACTCTGTGCAGTCTTGTCTAATCATTAGCTTCCAAGTTTTTCCTTGACCGGCCAACCTTCCTGCGTTCCAAGACATCCATGCTTCCGCAATGGTTTATCCAGGAGGATGAACGCTCCCCATGACCATACAGGCATAACTGTTTTTTTGTCCTTACGCCGAGTAAATGTCGTGCTTTCAGCCAATCCTCCAAGCGAATTTGGTCAGATTTCACATTGCAGATCCATCTGATCATGGATCTGCCATTGCGCTGAAATCTGGCGAGAGATGCTTGGGTGACGGCCTAGCATTCACTGACCCTCTTGATGCAGCTGCTCTATAAGTTACCCCAGATGGGGACAGAGAAAGAGTGACGGAAGGGAGAAGTGATAGACAGAGTATAAAATAAGAGTGGGGAGGTCAAACAACGTAGAGGGTGAAAGTGATATATACGAACGTAGTAAGAGACGAGTCACTTGATCAGTTAATTGAAAATTATGGCTAATTAGACAAATTCAAATGGAAGATTTTTCAAGCATAACTCATTTTTGAACCAACAGAATATTTTGGCATGTATTTTGTGTAATTAAAATATAAAGCAAAAAAAGTTTGGAGAAACACACGTTAATTAACTTAGCATTAGTATATATATTTGTATGCACACGCATATATAACTAAATGAATATGAAAGGCAAAATATTTTTCCATCTATCCTAACATCAAAAAAGTATTTCAAAGAAATAAAAGTTAAACAATTCAAATAACTTTTAATGAATTTTAATAAATTTTAATAAAATTTAATAAATTTTAATAATTTTAATAAAAAATTAATTAATTTTAATAAATTTTAATGAATTTAATAAATTTTAATGAATTTAATAAATTTTAATGAATTTAATAAATTTAATAAAATTTAATAAATTTTAATGAATTTAATAAATTTTAATGAATTTAATAAATTTAATAAAATTTAATAAATTTTAATGAATTTAATAAATTTTAATGAATTTAATAAATTTAATAAATTTTAATAATTTTTAATAGAGGTTTTACAGATTTTAAAGAAGTTGAATTTACAGATTCATTTGTAAGGTAAAATTTGATACTGTCTGCAGATAGCAAAAACTCCTCTTTCTTCCTCCACAAAATAACCTGCTGAAAAAGACATGAAAAATTTATTTTAACTACAAATCCTTAACCTACGTTTAATTATCTCCTTTTTTTAAAGTCTTTCTTGTTTTTTTAGCTTTCCTTTTTTTTTAAGTCTTTCTTGTTTTTTTAGCTTTCCTTTTTTTTAAAGTCTTTCTTGTTTTTTTAGCTTTCCTTTTTTTTTTAAGTCTTTCTTGTTTTTTTAGCTTTCCTTTTTTTTAAAGTCTTTCTTGTTTTTTTAGTTTTCCTTTTTTTTAAAGTCTTTCTTGTTTTTTTAGCTTTCCTTTTTTTTTAAGTCTTTCTTGTTTTTTTAGCTTTCCTTTTTTTTAAAGTCTTTCTTGTTTTTTTAGCTTTCCTTTTTTTTAAAGTCTTTCTTGTTTTTTTAGCTTTCCTTTTTTTTAAAGTCTTTCTTGTTTTTTTAGTTTTCCTTATTTTGTTTTAAGTCTTTCTTGTTGGAAGAGAATATTATTACTCTCCTTTTCTCATCTCTGCAATAAATTATTTTTTTAACTTTCTTTTTATTTTCCTATATGCCTCTAACAGAAACAAAAAAAATATGCAAGGTAATGGTGTCCCACCAGAAGAAAATTATTTTTATTGTTATTACATTACTTTTGGGGGCCTATACATGCCCCCTTTGTTTTCAGCCCCTTGAAATATTTACTGATGTAATACTTGTAAAAAAGAAATATTCATGACGAACAAAGACTTCAAAGAGATTTTAGACATTTTTTTACACATTTCAAAACGCAATTTCAGATGTGGGAATCTCTATCATCAGTATTTGTACAAATTAAAATACACTCACAATTTGTGTGAAGGAAAATTTCTGTTTCTATTCTTTTTGTTTCTTTTTGCTTCTTTTTGCTTCTTTCCTCTTTGAAACAACTGACATTGATTGGCTGGATTTGCTAAAAGTTTTGGTTCTTTGATACAACAGAGGCGCAGTTGAAAATTGATGGTTTCCTTTGGTTCATTTATTTGTTTTACATTTTTGGGCAGATATCCATTTTTAAACTATCTTCTCAGTCCAACTCCTAATAAAAATGTTTTTGTTTTTTTTGCATTGCCATTCACACTAAAATACAATACCAATATAGATATCAACTTCTCTGTTAAATGTTTCATCTGATAGTCCCCAAAAATGTCGACTTATTTCCTTTTTTTACAATTATTTCTGAATTTATATAATTCAATCATAAAATGTTTCATGTTATTGCTCTTCTTAATCTGATCGGCAAAGTAGTTTCAAAAATATTTTACTCTATCAGCAAAAAATATTTTACTCTATCAGCAAAAAATATTTTACTATATCAGCAAAAAATATTTTACTCTATCAGCAAAAAAATATTTTACTCTATCAGCAAAAAAAATATTTTACTCTATCAGCCAAAAAATACTTTACTCTATCAGCAAAATATATTTTATTATATCAGCAAAAATATTTTACTCTATCAGCTAAAAAAATATTTTACTCTATCAGCAAAAAATACTTTACTCTATTAGAAAAAATATTTTACTCTATCAGCAAAAAATACTTTACTCTATCAGCAAAAATATTTTTTACTCTATCAGCAAAAAATATATTTTACTATATCAGCAAAAAATATTTTATTCTATTAGCAAAAAAATATATTTTACTCTATCAGCCAAAAAAATATTTTACTATATCAGCAAAAAATACTTTACTCTATTAGAAAAAAATATTTTACTATATCAGCAAAAAAATGTAATTGGTTCATGTGTCTAGTTTTTGAAATCTGCTATGACGACAATCTTCCAGTTTGAGTAGAAATATTTAAAAAAATGTCTACCATAGTTAGAAATGCCATTAATTATTTTGAAAATATCAGTTAAAAAAAAATTAATACTGGATTAAAATGGCTGATTGTGGATATACTATTGTGACTCTTCGAAATTTAGAAATGTTTGTAAAGCCATTAGCAAATAAAAGGTAATAATCTTTGGCTTAAAATTAAAGTTTAAAGGCAAAAGGTCAAGGGGGGACAAATTGAGCTTTACGCATCCCTAAAAGTTGAACGGTCCCAAACAAAATGGCCGACACACAACACAATAACGCGACTTTGGTGAAATTGAGC